>CM043019.1:118468814-118558638 GCA_023690525.1 Holotrichia oblita
CGCTATTCATTTCAATATTAAAGCGTTCGACTGGTAGTATTAAATTGATGCTTCAAATTGCTTTCACCGAAGATGGAATGATACAGTTAAGGAATCCAACGGTCTCGTATATTGTATCGATGTATATCTTACGAAGCTACGCTTTAGTATCATAATAAATATATTTTTGATTATTTTAGGATTTTATACAGTGTATTGAGACAATAGTTGCTACAAATCGTTCAAAGATTCATATTAACAGATAACTTTCTTGTTCATGTTACTACATAGTTATAACTACATCAACAGTATTTATTAGTGGTAATTGACTTAAGACCCACTAGCTTAGATAATATTGTAAGTCAAGAAGAAATATTCTATCTGCTATGCCAAAAAGCTATCAAGGTTGCCAACGCTACTAACTTTGACAGCAATGTGTTTCTAAATTTTTACAATTTTTACTGAGTTGATACCTTCGTATTGGCGTCAAGCCAATGAAGTTAGCAATGTAAATAAGCTTGTGACTATAAAACAGAAGAGTAGCTTACATTTTGATATAAAATCTATGTCCATATGGCACCAGTAGAAGAAATTATCAGAGACGTTTGTGAAGAAGGAGAAAGGGGAATTATAATAGAACAACTACTATGGTCGGAATTAAGAAGTTGTGATCCGAGTAATACTGAAGGACACCATATTTTTATATGTTTAAGACCTAATTATCACAAAACGACAAAATTTCCTTCCAGTGTAATTAGAATCAGCAGCAAACAGAGCCCACCTACAAGATAAGGTAATCCAAATCTTTTGCTGTTTCGCAAACAGCAAGCGTCTAGATCTATAAACATATTGACATTTAATTAAATATATACCAATTGATTTTAAGTTATCAATGGTTACCGTTTGTTTTGAGCTGAATAATAAACTTGTTATTAGAATATGATGTTGTTAGGACCCATTTGGAAGATACGGCAAACCGTATGCACGCCTCCTTTATTCATACCAATAAAACTTTGTTTTTGAATTGATAGAAAGCAACAATAAAAGAGATTGAGATTAAGATTGCTACAGATGTTAATTTAACCATGATGACATTTTTAGAAAAATATCATCATAAAAGCGATCTTATAAAAAATATTTAACTGATTAATTCTGTTACCAAATGTGTCAAAAAGGATAGTTTTATCATTAAACGGACACACCTAATTTTATAGTAAAAATCCAAAAACCTAACTAAACCATATTACAGTAATTTTCTTTTGGTATTCCTCTTTTGTCAAATGTACTTCATTATTTCCTCAAACTATTTCACATCTTAATTAAAGCAGGGGCTGTTTATATCAAATTATTTCCCACTTTGTCAAAATCTACAGGTCAAAACTATCTCCCTTAATTGTCAAAACTATATAACTTTATATAATGATGTATCTTTCCGGTATTGCCGTGGTTCCATTTCAGTAAACGTCAAGTTTGTTACAACAACCACGGCAATACTAAAAAAGATACATCTCCTATGGACAGTGGCCGTGAAAGCCTACATTCGATTATTGGACGCCTCTACGGGAGGATATCTACCAGAAGACCAGGAAACTGGAAAAAGTTACGCAAGAAGAGGAGCCAACTGCTGGCCTCGTTAGCATTTCTGACGCTGCCGAGACCAGGATGTGATACCAAATTTTGTCAAGATACAAACATCATCTTAGGACCACCACTGCTAACAGAATTATTCGCCGAGCAGAAAAAGCACTTATACGGGAAAGAGTGCGCCGCACATACTACGAACTCAAATTTAGTATCCAACGAACTTTACCAGCTACATTTGGAATTAGGCCGACTACTACCTGAGGATATTGGGAAAACGGTAGACCGGATTAGTTACGAACACGCAGAACATCACCTCAACAATGCAACTAGAAAGCAGACCAAGAAATTTGAGAAGATATCTCAAAAGAAGACCGTAGCACTACCAGAATTGGACCCTAAGAAGACTGTCGTGAACCTCACCAGCCAACCGTTATCTGAAGAACAGACCAGAGTACTATCGAAAGGGACTAAATTTCGCTATTGCACCCAACAGGATACCGAAGGATGAAATAATCAACCAAGTGGAATGTGCAATAAGAACCTTATCAGCAGAAGAAGCAGAACAAATAAGACACGAGACGTGCAAAATACTCTGCAAAGCCCAGTAATGACCAGGACAGACTACAATGAGAAAATCAATACCTTATTGGATCCTGAACATTACAAGAAGCTAAGCAGAGACCCTACAGCTAAAATAGAACGTCAGACCAGGAAAACTATCAAAGAGTCAACCATACCGAAAGAAGAACAACGACGTCTACTGCCGTCAGGAACGCAGCCTCAAGACTATACCTTTACCTTTTCTGGATGTATTGGTAAAACGCAACGACAGTGGAAAATTGGGACATGGAGTATACCGCAAGAAGACGCATACGGACCGATATCTACACGCAACCTCACATCATCATCCACAACAGAAAAGATCCCTGGTCACTACACTACTACATAGAACGGAAATGATTAGTGATGCTACCAACAAAACCGAGGAAATTCAACATGGCAAAGATGCACTCCAGAAGAACGGTTACAAACCACAGGAGATTCGGAGATTAGCCGGAGCAAAAAAGAAACAGAAGGATGACTCAGAACTAAAGCCAGCAGGATACGCACACCTGCCATATATTGTTGGAGTCACAGACAGGCTGAAGAAAACCTTGGAGAAGAAGAACGTCAACGTCAGGTTCAGCACAGTCAAGAAAATAAAAGAACTGCTTCCATCCAACAAAGACTCCATACCGAGACTACAAACTAAGGGCATCTACGAACTTCAATGCCAGTGCGGGAAATCGTATATTGGACAAACCGGGCGCAGTATACAGTGTAGAGTGAAAGAGCATCGCAGAGATGTCGAACAGGGAAATACTGGCAAATCTGCAGTAGCTGAACACTACCACACCGGAAGCAGTCACGTAATCGACTACAATGACGTGAAGATACTAGCCAAAAGCAATCACTACTACCCACGGATAGTGAGAGAATCCCTGGAAATAATGAAGAATCCGAACAACTTCAACCGAGAAGACGGATTGAGTAAGGTATGGAAGTTAGCGCTGGAAAGCCCGAAGCAGCAAGGACCAACGAGGACGCAACCGAGATCATCTAACACGAATCGAGGAGAAGCATCGGACACGGATCAGAGAACGATAACGGATACGGTTCAGCGGACTGGAACGGATACGCATCACTGGAGCCGAACAGGACTGGGTATATAACGAGGAGCAGAAGACATCAACATCAGCCGTGAAAGCCTACATTCGACTATATAACTTTGTTATTAGCATTCATTGCATTTGTTTTCAGCGCTCATTCTTATGTACAGAATAAATGCTGAAAGAAGGCAAAACAACAAACTCTCTAACGCGGTACATTCTACCGAGCACTGTAAGAAAAATTTACAAGACGTACAAAATAACGAATGATCTGAAAAAAAGAAAAGTTGGGCATCGCCCCAATAAATTTACTCAAGATGAGAAAGAAAATATCTGCAATTTAATTGATGATTATTGCACTTTAACACTGAAACAAATCAAAACCAAATTGTTAGATCAAAATCCGCAACTAGATGTAAGCTTATCAATAATTGACAGAGCGACAAAGACAATTCATTATCCAAAGTAGGTGTGATTATGCTGGTCTATACAACAGAATAATGATTCATAGAGAAAAAATATATTTTATTTACGAACTTGGGATTCAAGTGAATTCTAGAAGGCTTTATGGAAGATCACAGAAAACTAGTAGAGCCAACAAAGTGAAGGCTGAATTAAGAGGCCGTAATTATTCGATTATTGCTGCTATGTGTATGAATTCATTATACATATTTATTCACCGTTCAAAACAGGCCTTACAATGTAGAACACTTTGGAGAATTCTTGATATCTTTGATTGACCACTTAGTCGAAGATAATATACAAGGTGCATATTTTGTCATGGACAACGTCCGATTTCATAGAACGGATGTAATTCAACAACTGATTAGAGCTCATGGACATGTATCAGTATTTCTGCCCCCATACGTATGACGTACGACGTACGACGTATGTGAAAAATAGTTTTGAGAAATAGTGAAATACATTTGACAAAAGAGGCAAACCAAAAGAACAACACTGTAAAAATAAGAAATGCATTGATATTGGGAGACTTGAGGTCCTTGTAACTATTTATCTTTCCTATGAGTCGAGTTTCTACAGTTTGATAATTGATTCCAAAACGGCATAATAAAATAAATTTGTATTTGATGGTCATGACTCTTACTTGATTATTCCGTTGATACAAGTGGATATTGCTATCAACACTGACCTTTTTTTTATCTGCCCACATGCCTCGTGATTTGCAATGGCTAGATGTTAATGGGATATTTAAAAGAGTAAAAGAATTCAGGACGAAATGTTTTAAACCAAGAAGCAGGATATAAAAGAATTTGGACAAAGTTATTTTCTTCACCCTTAAAAAAATTAGTCTATACCGAATGCTTTTCAAGAGCTAATGAAATTGTAGGATTAGAATAGGAAAGCTGACGAATTTTTCGTTTGAACAAAGAAAGACTATAAAATCTGAAACATCTTCGATGTTTTCGGCTGCAAAAATTTAGAGCTGAATGAGGATAACATTCTTATCCTCAGTTTGTTTAGTACAATAAAAATAAAGCAAGAAAAAATCATGAGCGATGATTCAAACCTGAATGTTTCTGCAAAATGAAACTGAAGCTGAGCTAAAGCATCATACAGATGAAGCAGGACTACATGAGAAGAAAGATGATTTAAATCCTCTGAAAGTTGAATGCTAGGTCCTAGTTAAGTTTGAAGTTGAAAAGAATCGAACAGCAATATGTTTGTTTATCATTACATTAGAAAAGTGAAAGAAATTGTTTCTGGAGAACAAAAGCTGACGATCACGCTTCTAAAAACTGTTTTACTGGAAGATAGGGTTGTTTTTAACTTAATTAAACTAGTTTTAACTCTTTTTTAAGGGTTTAAAGGCAGGTACGTATCATGTATTGTATGTATTCATATTATGTAATGCTATTGCAATGCTATAGAAAACTATATTGTGATTAGCAACATATCAGACTGTGATTAATTCTTGTTCTTTGTTTCATTATATATAGAACTTCAAAAGTTGAGTCAAGTATGACAGTTATTAGATAAGACAAAAATGCTGGAAACTTGGGCCAGATTAGGTATTTTTACCTATTTATTTTAAGATCGTTAATTTGTCCCAATATCCTTTAATCGTGCTATTTTCAAGAAGAATATTTATAGGTGGACACAAATTTTTCTTCTTATAGCGTCCTATTTAGATAAAAGGCGTGTGGGAGACCGAATCCGGGTTAAGGGGTGCGAATATAATTATTTACGCTAGACCGATCTGGTTTGGGATTATGCTGTTTTACTACTCGAATCGTCACCTGTGCGTAAGGATATTTCGGTCTGCCTGGGCTTAGTTAAGCGAAAATTTATACACAAATTAAATTATTAACGGTCGCTGTAGCGTTTCGGTAGATAGTTTGAATTTCTGAATCGGTAACTTTGCATAAATACAACCATCCGTTCCGTTCTATATGAATACATCCGTCGAGATATTTCAGTAGGAATTAGATCCATAAAGTTGGATGTTATATATATATAACAAGATATTAGGAAGATTACACGTTTGCGATAATATACGACTCGTGCTTAGATGAACTTGATTTATTAGGATGTATTACATGAATTAATATCATAGATTTTGGTTTAAATGAGCTTATGTACCAGGCAATTTTTTAGTTCTGGACAAGCTTATTTTGAGTTATAGTATACTGATCATTTTTTGTAGAGGTTATTCATATTCTGGCGTCCAAGTTAATCAGTAGAGTTAGTGCTTTCTAAGTAAGTTTAATTCAGCTTAATTCTGGTCTTGTGAATATATGGTGGCGGCCTGGGAAATAGTTTCGAGCTAGATTGCTGTAGGCAAGTAGGTTTAACAAGTTTAGCAATATTAATAATAAATATCGCCATCTGCCTAACTTTTTTAAGTTCAATCCCTAGCGAGTTGCTTTCTGTCCTTTACATACAAATTCATTTCTTGATTTCTCTTTACTTTCCTATTTATATGTCATAGTATTTTTAATTGATATGATACAGCACTGTGACAAAAAAGATTACAAGTATAGAGTATAGAGAAGTATGTATCTATTAAAACAACCAGTAATGAATGGAAAGTAGCTTTTCTGTTACATTTTATAGGCTTAGAAACTCTTAAAATTTATAACACGTTTGATATTTAACAGGAAGGAGAGAAAAATTATATAACATCAAACCAAACTGTTGATAGACATGTATTTAATAAGCGATATCAAAAAGATGATGAATCGGTAAACATATTTTTTGCAGACTAAAAAATTAATTAAGGATTGTAATTTTGGTGATCTTGAGAGATAGACTTATACATAATCGCATAACATGTGGAATTAAATACTAAGATTGAAGATGGGCGGTTTTGACAGAACCAGAACTATATTTGGAAAGCTGCAGAAAAACTGTCAAACAAATAATGGTCGAGGAGTTAAAGTGCTCGCAGATGTCGTTCTGTCCTGTCAGTTTTTTCTGCACGGGTAAAACTGTACAGATAAAACCGAACAACGATTTCGTCTAGACACGAAGCAATTATTTTGTTCAGTTTTTCTGATATTACCGGGTGAGCAACTGTGATGGATACCTTAACCATTGTTGGCAGTAGGGGTTGCAGTAAGACAACGGTACCAGTAAGATATGTATGTACAATCCGCACACGTCTTATTTCATTTATTAAGAGGGGATTTGCTTTGAACTCCTAGGGCATACTGTTTTGTGGAGCGAGAGACGAGGATGCAATAAATGAAATCAAGGGCCGCCTACCAAAGACGGCTAAGCTGTCTTACTCGCTAAAATCTTTGGGTTGTAACAGGCCCGCACTAAATATATTTTAATGGGTATCGATAGACTAAAAAGAAAGTAATGTTATAATTGAAAATTAGGTGAAACGATTTTACATTTGACACTTTATTAAACATTACATCAGAGAAAAATAATTAAATTAGAAATTAAGGTAGATTTTTTTTGAGTAGAAATTAACGGCTGTATAATATGGAGGGGATGAGTTGGAATAATGGGCGGCAGCCAAAAAAAAAAAAAAACAGACTTTTACTCTTTATTAATGTCTGAGCTTTCGAAATCTATTAATTACTTCACCAGAGAGTACCATAAAAGAAACAAGCATCAGAACAAGGAAAAAAGAAAACACAAGGACACATCACGTTTGGTATTGAAAATAAAAAGATAAAATTGAATTTAAATCAAACTACAAATTGATGTACAAAGAAGCAAACGTGTTGAACAATTAAAAATCAAACAAAGTTATAACAAATGAAAAAGGTTAACAAGATTACTTAAAACATATGTGGGCGGGGAGAAGAAGGGGAGAGAGTTTCTTTTAATTTTCTCGTGAACTGTCTCAACAGAAAAGAATAATGCAATAAGTACTTTAGCTAGGTATCATTAATTACATTACAAGCATTCTTCTAAAGAATAAAAACGTTTTCTGATAAATATTTCTCTTGAAATCTGATAAATATAAAATATGGGAGAGCTTTAAAAAAACGAAGTACTAGTCTTTCTTCTACATACTTTTTTATTGGTCAAATATAAATAAATTTTGGTTTCACCCGATTTTCAATAACGTTTATACAGGCTGTTCCTCTTTTGTCAATTGCTTTTCAAAATGTGTCTAATGCTTTTCCAATGATTCTGTACTCGTAGGCTTGTTTTGTCAATAAAATTCCTTATTTGTCAAATGTGTTTCCGTATTTGTCAATTGAGTTTCGCAAACATTTTATGTGCTTAAATATTTGGTGTATTGATATGGATAACAATGATCACAGGAGAAGAAATGCCAAAATAAGCAATGAAATACGTACCCTAGTCATTAACTTTTTGAATAGTGGTTCCACAGCGAAAAATGTAGCACATCAATTTTCGGTTTTAACTGATACCGTTAGAAAAATGTATGAAACCTATAGGAGGACTAATAATGTTGCAAAGGTAAGTGCTGGGTATCGACAGCCAAAATTATCTTTAGCTCAGAAAGAACAAATTTGCGACTGGATTGATGAGGAATGCTCCATTACTCTGCGCCAGTTGAAAGAAAAATATTTAAACGAATGGCCACTTCTTCAACAAATATCATTGTCGACGATTGATAGAGCCCTCAAAAGCTTTCACTACTCTTTTAAAAAAACGTCATTTGTTCCTGAAAGAAGAAATATACCAGAAATAATTCAAGCTCGTTTTGATTATGCCGTGCATTGCAATAGAATTATTCTGGAAAGAGAGAAAATTTATTTTATTGATGAGTGCAGTATACAAGTGAACTTAAGAGTTTCCTATGGAAGGTAAAATACTCGAGCATCAAAAATAAAAGCCCAATTAAGAGGACGCAATTATTCTGTTGCTGCCATGAACATTAATTCCTTGCATATGTGTTTCAAATACAAAATATGCCTGTTATATATTAAATGTTCATTTTACGTATGATTTCTTACAACATTAATTAAACATTTACATCATGTAGTGGTGTCGTAGCACACAGGTGAACAGCAAGTACAAATACTTATTATACAATAGAGTGCCATCTGTGAGCGACGAAAATAGTAATACATCTTTAGTAATCACCATAATTATTAAATTTTCATCAAATAAGTGTTTTAATGATATTTTCACCTACAATGCACATTTTTAGTTACAACATTAATTAACCATTTACATCAGGACGGTGTAGAAGGAGCACATCTTATTATGGACAACGTTAGCAAATTAATTAAAAAACCATCGAAAACCAAAATAAAAAGACTGTAATATAATCTGGATCTCTAATTTCCATGAGTCCCTGATAGCAATGATATTTTCACCTAATGCACAACAGTTACAACACACTGATATTTCAAGGATTAAAAGCTTTGTTAAAGCTAAATCTTTCAATTCCTGAAGTATTTCCACTTATAGGTCAACGAAACAGCAAATTAATTAAAAATAAATTTATATTTAATTAATTTGCTGTTTCATTAACCTACAACGGCTGAAATCTAATACAAAAAAACTTCCTGCATAGCCTAGTACGAAAAGAAAACGACAAATTGTTACCCGAATCCATCCTTAGATATTAAAGTGATTCATAGGATCATATTATCACATATTTCGTTAATAAAAACAAGTTTTGAAGCATCCTATTCTGTCTACTTTAGCTAACTTTAAGTACCTATGTAATAAAGAAATAATTAGCACAATGCAAAAAAAAAACATTGCACGAGGGACTTAAATTCATCATTTCTCTTGCCGATAAAGTTTGTTCCTGCTTTCTGTCTTAGTTATTTTCTAAGAAATTAGTGATTTTCTGGACCGCTGTCGACAAACAGACAAAACAGGGCAAATATCGGAAATAAATTTATTTGAAATCATTGTAGCTTCTGGAAACACATTTCTTAATTTATAGGCAACACTTGATATGTTTGATTATACGACCTGTTATCCTCTACATTGCTTACACTTTGTTTAGGTGTCTCTTGGTTTGTAATAAATAGTAACTGTTCATAATAGCGGCTTGTACGACACGCCAGTCGCCGAACCTGATTTTTTAGATTCTTCTACCTTTTTAAATTCCTTGCGAAAGCAACTGCGGAGAGAGTTTATTTTCTTGTTGACTGATTTTTTTATAACAGATTCCTCTATTTCTTTTAATTTAATAACCATGTCTTCGTAGACTTTATTTTTTTTGTTTCTATTAGAGTATTCTGCGCATTTCATTTTCCAAAGGCATGGCTGTCTTCTATAGAGTGCTATTACTAGTGCTCTTATTTTTTATTATTAAGGACACTTAGCAAAAGTCACAACAGTAGTGATTAAAACTGTTCTTCTTAAACGCGGTGACACACACACGTACAAACTTGAACAAGCACGTGTAAAACGGACGGAGAAAATCAAGCCACGGCAGATATTTTTGAATGCTAGTAAGAAGGACGGTTTTCGGCCACACACGAACCATTTTACCCGTATAGTTTTGCCCGTACAGAGAAAACTGGCAGAAAAGAACGAGATCTGTGGGCAACTTAAAAAGTGAAAGCTGTAAAGAAAGTAGTAATAAATTGAAGTATGAGAGAGATATGTTCTCTATATTTTCTTAAAAAAAGGGAAGATGTCATAGTTTATTTAGTTTTATTATGTAATAGTTGATATGTGATACATCGCTTAGAGAAATTCTTTTTAAAGGATACTTTAAAACATTGACAATAACTTCGCACCAGGAAATTTTACGTTTATACCTTTATATAGAGATAATAATAAAAATACCAGCAGTTTCTTTGTATAGATGACCGGAAACAATGAGAACCCAACAAAACAGTAGGAAGCCATACGTTAGGCAATAATCCTTACAAAGGTATATCGTAAGCAATTCATCGGTCCTAAATATAACATAAAAACGGTCTAGAAGACAATAGACGATCGCGCTTCGAAACGTCAACGTGCATATAGATGGTATCCAGAGACAAAAACGCAAGACAAAAGAGAATCATCGCTTACCTTTAACGGCGTTTAATTTGTTCCCGACCATTTGTTTTGCCACGAACGCAGCCATCTTCGCCCCTTTTGTTGTTTGTTGTTACCAGTAGATGTGCGGTTGTGTCGGTTGTGTAGAGATGGCGTTACAGTTGCAGTTGTTGATTATCTGAAACAACAAAGGCAATTTCATCAGGTAATTCACAGCACATTTACCCTGACTATCTACAGGGCTACATGCGCTGTGGAAAATGGCGTTGTTCTACAATGTGTATGTGATGTAACTAAAGCTATATTTCAAATGAATTTATATATGAATACATATTGCATGTTTAGCTGAGTTTGTTCCGGTTTGAGTGCTTTTGTAGGTGATATTTTCCGGGTATATTAGGTTATAAATACTACCGAAACTAGTTTGTTGAAAACACGATAACTTCATTGTGTTACATTTTATATTACCGTCTACCAGTAACATGTCCTACTTGTTCTATTGTGAGTTAAAAATGAAAAATGATTATATGTATCATAATGCATGCATGCCACTTTAAACACTTTATATTTTTACAACTTTCTGTTCTTTTGATATTTGATTTTTTGACATTATCGTCATTTTTGACGTTTTTAACATTTTTGACATTCTCAACTCTCTCTGTCAATCAACAACACTTATCTTATACGCATGCTGTAATAAAATAAAAATGTGAAAAAGTTGCCCGGTGATCGAAAACTTTCGGAATAAATACATAAATCCGTCCGAAAAGGGGGAAGCCCAATTTTATTCATAATTAAATCGGCGATTTCCGCGCCATCTGCGTAGTACTAGACGTCGGAACCGGTTCCGAAAGGCCTTAATTCACTAGGACGGGTACCTATCCGCTTTCCTTCCAATTAATTTGGGATTATCGAGCCGTTGGGACAACAAAATTTCCCGAGATCCGGGCCCCCCTTTCTGGGTAATACGCTTACACAGGCGCCAACGACAGTGTCCTCATGTTCCATTTCACTTAGTCGATGCGCGAATTAATGCAGATGTTTTTAAATATAAGGATGAAGGATGTAAAAAGAATTAGGTGCGAGGTATAGGGATCGAATAAAATCTTCCTTGATGGTATCGGAATAAGATGATTGGCACAGCGCCCTTTATGGATTTTTTTTAGAGATAAGTTGATTATAAATAATTCATGATGGAAGGCCGGAAAGGTAAAGGTAGTGTCCAATTATGTCGCTACATGCAAAAATAGAAGAAAATCTGGAATATAAAGAATGTTACGCAGGACTTTTGAAGTGTTTACTTACAATTATATCTTTCGTGTTGGCAAAATGTTTCATCAAATGCAAAGAAACACCATAATTTGCAAGATAAGTCAGTGGAGTAATAGATAGATCTTATTAAACGTTCAGGAATTCAAAATCAGTTTTTAAAAAGTCGTAGACTGCTATTATAGTCATCAATAAACAATAATTAATTTTAGAAAAGTTTCTGAACTACATATATAACATTTATTTGTTAGTTTGATCATTAAAATGAACGTAAAAAACGAGTTTGGGAGGATAATGGTCTCACGTTTCTCAAATAAAATTTCGAGCACGATGTTGAAATCGTTTAAAACTTTACCTGTTTCGTTTTCAGGTGAACAACATAATTAATTTTTACCCTCTGCCATATACACATACGATGAAAGTGGATGGAATTACCGGCTCTGTAGTCGTGTTAGAGTATGTAACACAAATACGTCATTGTGGGATTTGCAGTTGATGCGCTGCTAGTCGTGGTTGATCGGCTACTGGACGTGCTTAATACGAGGACGAGCATTAATTTTTAATTGAATCCGAACAGTTGCCAAGCGAATACGTATGGATTTTAGATTTTATATTTTAGTGGTGTCATAAAGAGGGTATTACTATTTAAAAATTAAAAAATCCAATAAAGGATACGTATTTTATAGATATGTATGTGCCCATGCTTAATTATTTCAGGATTGGATTTGATTTAAATTTCTATGATTAGAGTTCTTGTGAAGTTTCCAATTACGTAGAACTGGGTTCATATGATGAGGTGTGATTTTGGACTCTAAATTCTAATAAATCAGACCTGAAAGAGAGTAAATGTGTGGTAGAACATGAGGCATGAAATCTTTAACCTTGCACTGCTTTTGCACTAAAGTGATAGCACCGCAATCAATTAGAGTAAGGCAGGGCTTTTACCCAAAAATAATGGAAGTGGCTCCGCAAGTAAAACCGTTTTATAGCTCTCCCTATAGACAATATCTTGTAGAGCTGCAGAATCTGGTCTTTTTCAAGGAGCTATAGAAATTGGTTTGCCTTTCAGATAAGTTTGCTGAGATTAATAAACTGAATATTTCCATACAAGACTAGGATCACGTTGTGGGTGGATCATGGTCGAAGACGCTTAAGAACTCCTGATCTGATGACAGAGGTTATGACCTCAATCCCGATGGTGACAATGGAGACCATTATTCAATTTTTCCAGCTACAATTAATGTTGTTTTCAGAAGAAACCATCAAGCTCAACCAGTCAACACTGAAAAGACAAGCTAAAAGGCTGACTCTATTGGATACTTCTCATCACTACATATTGACCAACACGTACTCCAAACTCAACAAGTGAGAGAGGTAGACAAATCTGAGCTAAGAAAATTAATTCTTGAACAACTTGTGGATTTTGTTGTTCATGTACAACCTGATCCAGAAGATTAAGGACACACAGGATTTCAAGAAACTAAATTGTGTTTCGCCCTCCGCATTCTCCCACTCTCCTACCTATAAAGGAGAGAAGGAGATCTGAATTTACAAGTGATACAGGATGATCAGCAAAAACGGAGCTCCCCTAATAATCTCCTCTAACAATTTTCGTATATACACCGTCTATAATAATTTTCTGTCCAAATGATTTACAGAGGACAGTACTACTCTAACAGGTGGCGATCTGAACGCATTTTTTGGGGCTGTAGAAATGCAAGGAGCTTTTACACAGATCTATTAAAATTCATACCTGATAACGATGTTTAGGTTCGTGCTGGTGGTCCAAGATTCTAGATGTGACCATCAGCTAAAAAGTTGCAGCTTAGTCTTTTGCGATTCAAAGGATGGCCGAACTGTGATCTCATGATCTAGTGATGGTTTCACTAGACGAAGATGCTTTCCCGGCTCCAGAACTTGCTCAGAGTAAATTAAACTAGTTGCTCTATTGTATAAATCAAAATATAACGCTCCTTTCGAAGAAGGTAATAACGAAGCTGTTTCAGTGGGGTGGAGGCGTTTGCCGAAAAACTAACTGATAGAATTGGAAAGTACCGTTGCAAAACTTAAAGTTATGCATCTAGTTGGTTGGAAGAATTCAGATCTCCTATAAAAGAATATGATCAGGCTCTGTGGCAAAATAGTAGGTAAACTAAACGACCATCAGACCAGTCACTCGACGTGGATACCCTGTATAAGCCGTATTTTGACAGCTAAAACCTGTCAAACTGTCATAATTATGACAATTTGGTGGATTTACACAGATTTTAGCTGTCAAAATACGGCTTATACAGCGTATCCACGTCGAGTGACTGGTCTGATGGTCGCTTAGTTTACCTACTCAAAACAATATAAGGTCCTTAAATACCAATGACCTCTCTCTTTGGAAGCTGTCAAAAATCGTAAAGAAACACAGTAAAAATAACGAACTCCGTCCTCTCCAAGAACCAAAATATAATAATTTTAGAGCACAGTATAGTGTTGAAGTATATGTCAGTCATCTGGTACAAATTTTCAAAGGTTATCCTAACAGTGGTGAAGAAGAGAATAGATTGAGAGGTTATGCAATTGAGGCCTACAAGTAGGATTGGGGTTTACACCAAACTGCAATCATGATTTGGGGAGATCAAACAATATTCCTAATATCATAGACAAGAAAAGTCCACACATCAAGAAGACTTAGTTATCGAAGAAAGAATCATCTGAGCCAGAAAAAGAATGAAGTTTCAGTAGATCTAATAATCAAAATAATACAAACAAAAATATATTTATTTAGTTCTTGTTAAAGTTTCATTTACAGAATACTACCATATCGACATACAAATTTATTTTGTTTTAAACTGAGCTTCATGTGGTAGTTTTCGCCGAAAATAACGTTTTGGCGAAAGCAGAAAATGTTGAAATATAGAGGATTATTATTAGTATCGGAGATAAAAATGAACATTTTTGTAGTAATATCGTCGACATTTCAGTATGGGTCAATGTTCCTTTTTTATTGCTAAATGCTCCCGACCCCAGTGTTCGAGTCTGCGGCTAAAAGCTTTTATTGTTGTTCGCGAAAAAGGTAACCGCCGAAAAATAAACTGTTTTCCATAATTTTATTGGCTATAACGTTCTATACCTGGATAGCTATATATATATATACATGCGGTAATAATGATTCTGAAAGTGAGCCGTATAATGCGTACTCATTTCATTGAAATTTATATGGCTCCATCTCAAAATGTAAATACACCCTTATGAAATTGAAATCAAGCTTTTCGTTATAATTTGTAATTTGTTTTAAAATGATTCGTTTCTAAATTGTGGTATATACGAGTGTCTACAGGTTATTAATTAATCAGTTACATACCACTTTATTAAAAATTAAGAAATTGGATTTTTGCAGTTTCCCAAACATAAAAATACTAAAGAATCTAAGACTTTGTTAGTGATAATAAAAAATAGTTTGATATTTGAAACAAAAATTATACCGTAAAACGGGGTCACGTTGAACTATGAGGTGACTTTGAGCAAATTTGCGCCTAAATTTGCTTTCCTCTATATCTTTATTAATTTGTTACGTATATTTAATTTAAAAATTTATAACTACAGCTTAATATGTAGCTATTAATTTTCAAGACGTAAAAGCCACTTTTAAAATCGCCAGTTTGTACATTTTTATTAGAAATGTTAAAAAAAATTGCTGTAAACTTTATTATGTCAAGACCCAGTATCAAGGAAACTTATTTTCAAAATCGATAGCTGCATTCTTTGTTATCATTATAATTTGTTAAAATCTGCCTTAAATATAGTGTTCAATTTTCTATGAATTTTTCTTTAATTCTTGGAAATTTTTGGGGCGAAATTGAACAATTTTGCTGTGACGATTCGTCGAACATGCTCTACTCAGAAAAAAATACGTGTTTATACTTGCCAACAGTCAGCAGTTGCTTCGTGAACAGTGTTAGAGTTTGTTGTGGTGTAAAAATGCGACATTACAAAACGAAATTGGGAAGCAGGAATTATAAAAATTATACGGATGCTATTCTTAACAAAGCAATTCAAGATATTAAAAGTGGAAAATGCTCATTGATTGTAGCCTCCGTAAAATATAAAATACTAAGGTACTAAAGGTACGTTAAGCAACAAATTAAAAAATAAATTTAATAAGAAGCCTGATGGGAAAACTGTGCTTACTGAACAAGAAGAAAAAGAAATTGTTAAATTACTTTTGAAAACTGCCGAATGGGGATTCCCTATAACTCCAGATGCCTTGCGCCACTTTCTAAAATCACATTTTGATAAAATGGGAAAATCTGTTAAAAAATTTAACAGTAATTTACCAGGAAAAGATTGGATTCAGTGTTTTTTGACCCGTAATAAAGAATTAACTTAGAGCGCAAAATATAACAGCAAATCGTGCATCGGTAGACAAAGATTTATTTAACAATTATTTTGCTAATTTAGAAGTTAGCGCACAAGATATACCTCCATCCAATATATATGTACAACTACGACGAGACAAACATAAGCGACGATCCGGGGACAAAAAAATGTTTTTTTGAAAGAGGAACTAAATATCCGGAAGGGGTTATGAGTCACTCAAAAACGGTTATATCGATAATGATGTGCGGCAATGTATCCGGTACATTACTACCACCATATGTAGTATACAAGGCCGAAAATATGTGGACTACTTGGACTGAAGGTGGCCCAAAAAATTGTAGATACAATTCTACATCACATGGATGGTTTGATTCAGTTACCTTTATAGACTAGTTTCAGAACTTATTTTTGAAGCATGTAAAAAACCAGGAAGGGCCAAAATTACTAATTGGTGACAACCTAGCAAGTCGCTTTAGTTCAGATGTAATAAAATTTGCCAAAATCCATGATGTTCGATTGGTTTGCTTGCCACCGAATAGTACCCATATTGCACAGTCATTGGATGTGGCTGCGTTTGCACCTTTCAAAAAACAATGGCGTAAAATTTTGTCAGAATATAGAATTTCTTCTGGGACTGGATTGCAGAAGAATGTATTTCCTAAACTTTTAAAAAAGTTATGGGACTGAACACTTTCAACTGTATCACAATTTGAACACAATTTACACACACAAACTACACCGCGAGAGTTGCAGTGATAGCCAGACAAGCGATACAGCTCACGGAGTTACTGCAACTAAGCACCCACCACACATTAAAAAAAAAAAATAAAAAAATTTACAAAACGGTTTTCGTAGTACTGGGATTTAGAGATGATAGAGCCGAAATTTTACGAAAACTTCCAGGCTCAAATAGTAACAACGGAAATGGGCCAAAAAATTTAAATACATCAGGAAATGTCAGTGAGATGCTAGTCGAGTTTTTACAGACTGTACGACCATCAAAGTCTCAAAAAGTAGTAAAAAAAAAAAAAGTAAACATCACGCCCGGAAAAAGTATTTCATCGAAAGATTTTTTGATTAATTTTGAGATTGAGGAAACAAATATTTCTAACAACAAAACCTTAGGAGAAAGTTCAGGCAAAAAACCTAACACCAAATGTTTTGAAAGAAATTTAATACTTCCAGAAGAAGAAACATCTGACGAAGATGAAATATTCACATCACCACTTTGCCAAGATGAATCTGATGAGGACCAAGAAATATATTGTGAGTCAATTATACGTGAAGCTAATGAAGAAAAAAGGAAGATTTTTGTTAGTAAAATTTGCGACAAAAAAAACCTGTAAACATTATATTGGACAAGTATTGAAGGTTGAAGGAGCTGTTCAAATATTTACGAAGCGATAAAAATGAAAAATTTTATTGGCCTTAGGTTATTGACAGTTTTTTAAATTTCTTTTTACAGTTTAATTTTATGCTACATACAATTACTCATCTCCTTTTATTTTGTAGGTTGACGATGAGTCAACTGTGCCAGAAAGTGATATTGAAATGTGTTTACTATTTCCTTGAATTGACAGGCGTGAACAACTTTATTTTGCAGTTTCTTTTTCTGGTTATAACATTTAATGAAATTAAATCTTTACCTTTGTTTTATATTTTATAAATAATGTATTTTTTTACAATAAAAAAGTTACGGTTTCACTGACATTTTATTTAAAAGAAGTTAATTTTCCAGCAGCAATCTTTCTAATTTGAAATAGTAATTTATGGTATCTTACACTATTTTTTCCGTTCTTTCCAATGGCGGGGCCAGATTGAGCATAACTAGCAAGCATATGACGCTATATCGTTAAAAACAATTTTTTCCAAACTGACCCGACTTACGGGGCGAGATTGAACACTTATATTTTATTTTTTTAATATACATAAACATATTTTATTTAAGAAAAGAATCCCAAGAATGAATTTATCTCATCAAGACCCGTTAGTCAACATTTTTCAATTATGCATATACATATGTTGTTTTTTTAAAGATATCTTGAAACATGTATTTTTTTTGGTTCAATATGACCCCTCTTTACGGGACTTCCTTTATGGATACATAATATGCTAGACAGGAAGAAAATGCAATACATACTGCATTAGATTAAATAGCCACACGTGCGTTATTATTTATTCCTTGCAGATACAGAGCAAAACCTTGGTGTCAATGGGCGCCAGTCTGACAGACGCTAGCTTGTTTTCAATCTCGTCCGACACTCAATTACACATTTCCTCCTCTACGTATAACCGACACGTAAAGATAGACAGAGATATCGAACGCATCATCTTATCATCGTTGTTGTGTTTATTATCGGTTATTTTGAAGGTTCCGATGTTATTTTCCACACTTATCGACCATCAGACTAAACGTAATATGGGAGAATTGAGACAAATAGTCATTACGGAAATAAAACTAAGTCAACTGATATATACGTTTATCGAAATCCTGCCGGTTAAACCTATTTTATTCTTTTAGAAAGTAATAACTCAATATCGAAGGAATCACGAATCCTTACTTACGACGAAATATACCCCCGCATTGACTTCGAGTCGAAATAAGAATATGATTCGCGTTCCGCTTCGATATAAACTCCCCTTTATTACCGTTCGCATGGAAGGTACCCTTGCCGATACAAAAGAAAGATGTTTTTTTCATTAACATAATGCTTCGGAAAATGCGGAACGTCTTTAAGATTATGAATGTTGGACTAATGGAAAGGTGCTTATACTTTTTCCCAAAGGATACATTGTAACTTCATCGTCTTGATAAAAGCGAATTGAAATTTTCGGCTCTTTTAATCTTTTATGTACTATGCTGAAACGGAAAGTCTTATAATGATCCGATATTTCAGGAAGAAAGGCGCATTTCATTAAACAGACGATAAAGTCTCTAGATTGATTCAGGAGTAAATTTGACTCGCAGTCAATGACAAGTAATATTCTGTAATATTAAAGCTACAAGAAATTATTTATACATTATTGACAACCCTGGTTCTATTTTTAACGTCAAATTCTATTGAAAGAAGATATTTTTGGAAGCAATTTATAACTGTAACATCTATTCTAGTGAAAATCGTGACGAATCTATGCATTTTAATAAGAACAAGAATTAGGTATAGCACTGAGTCATTTGCGATCCTATACACGCCTAGGCTAAAGTCCTAGAATATTACAGTTCTATCGAGTAAGCAGGATTATCTTACAGAAAGACTTAAGAAGACATAAGCATCCATACTAGGAATTAAGGAATATTTGTTTGACTTTAAATATTCTGGAAAATTGCATCATTCATCAATTGTATTCGTTGCAGATATATAAATTATGTTAAAAAAAGCACAAGGTATTTTAATCTCACATAAAATAGTGTGTTGCAATTTTTCCGATTCTAAATTAGCTGTTGTAGCAGATATGGGTGACCCCATTGCTGTTCCAAAGGTTGTAGTGGTTAGGCAGTCTTTGCTGTTTTATCTTGAAGATCGTGAGGCGATGTTTAACCATAAATATTCACTAATTGTCGACGTCAGCGGTAGTATCTTCAATTTTCTTATTGTGTAGACTCATTCGGAATATGCCAATCCTTAGAGGAAGCAAACATGATTTACCTTAACTTGCAATATCATGAAATATTATATATATTATATATATTAGAAAATATAGGGTAAGTCGAGGAGAGATGGATCACGTTTTTTTATTTTTCCATTTACAGTCGAGATTTCTCGAAAAGAAAAAAAAAACTATTCGGTGTAAGTTTAAGTTTTATTGCTTTGGAAGAGAATCATATACATATATCAAGATCCATTTCTATTAAATTATACACCATACGACACGTTTGAAAGACAATAAAAAAATCGAGGAGAGATGGATCTTTCAAGGAGATGTATACTGACTTCCAGAAAAATTGCAACACCTAGAAGCTGTTTAACGATTTTATTGAAATTTTCATAAAACGTCTATTTCTATGAAACAAAGTTATGATTAAGTTTTAAAAACAAAAGAATAAAAGCTTTAAAAGTTTTTTCAATAATGAGTTGCTCCGCCACGATTTGTAATGCATTCATCTAGACGCCTTGGCATGTTATTAATCAAGTGATCTATAGCTGCTTGTTGTATATCGTCCCAAGCTTCTTGAATCCGTTGTTGAAGATCGTGTAAATTATCTGGAGGGTGCGGTAAATTACCTATTCGCCTACCAATCATATCCCATACATGTTCAATGGGCGACAAATCAGGCGACCGAGCAGGCCATGGGAGGACGACAATGTTAGATTCTTTCAAAAACCGTGTTGTAGCCCTTGCCGTATGAGGGCGCGCATTATCCTGCTGGAAAATGGGATTTTGCAGCCCCTGAAGATATGGAAGGCCAACTGGTTGTAGCACATTAGCAATGTAACCAGGTGCGTTAAGGTTGCCGTCAATAAAGACCAAGGGTGATCTGCTACCATAACATATTGCACCCCATATCATAACTCCTTGAGTGAGGGCTGTGTTGCGTTCCACAAAAAATGTTGGATTTTTACGTTCTCCACGCATCCGTCTGACTCTCCTACGACCATCGTGGGCCCACAAGCAAAATCGGGACTCGTCACTAAACACAATTTGATGCCATTCCTGCGCCCAATTAACCCTTAAGTTGCTCCACTCTAGTCTGCGTAGACGGTGAAGTGGTGTAAGAGGAAGACATAAAAATGGACGATATGAACGCAATCCATAAGATCTTATACGGCGATAAACAGTTGACATTGACATTCTGAGTCCTGTACCTCTCATCCAATCATTTGCAATTGATCGAGTTGTTGAAAATCTATCTCTTGTGGCCAAAAGTCTTAAGCGACGCTCTTCGCGATCTGTAGTCCTTCGAGGACGTCCAGATCCACGGCGACGATGTTGAACCCCTTCCTCGGACCATTTGGACCAACACCTCAATACCGTTGAAACATTTCGGTTTACACGACGAACAATTTCTCTTAGCGAAAGTCCGGCCTCTCTCATACCAATAATATGGCCACGTTCAAAATCACTTAATAGGACAAAATGTTGATGTTGACGTACTCTCGGCATTGTTATCAAGTGCAGAATGAAATTGTGACGTAACAACAACAATTTGCAAACTTGACAGTTACTAAATGGTCTAATACTTCAAATTTATAGTTACTATGTGCTGTGGAAACAACATGCAAAAAAAAAACTACTGACTAGATTTTATTCAAATTTTAATCATCAATTTGTTTAATGAAAATAAACGTTTCCTGAAAATTTCAATAATATCATTCGACAACTTCTAGGTGTTGCAATTTTTCTGGAAGTCAGTATATATATGTATAGTTTTTTACAAATATAAACACAAATTAATAATAAATTTTCTATTCTCCAATTATTGATTCTAATGTAATTAGAAAGAAATCTTTATCGGTAATCATTCTCACCTTGTGGCCCAAGAGAGTATGTAATTTTCAGTTCTTTTTGTTGTTTGAAGTCGTCTAGCGAGAGTTCCAAAAGCAACTTTGACAGCTTGTCGAATGTTCATTGTCTTGGATTGCACTTTTCTAATCGCTTCATCTCATCTTCCCATAGTCCCATAGTCCTCGAGTCGATCCAGGTTTCCGCTTATACATACTTCACATTTTGTTATGTTGTTTTCAAAGCACAATCACAAATACTTCTTCTTCTTCTTCTTCTTCGATTCCCTGAATACCCATTTAGGTGTCGGGTGGAAACACAAATACGAATGAAGTAAATGCTTCGACTCACGTGTTGCTTATGGAACAAATCGAAACAATTGATCAGGGATGTATCTACTGTTATTGTTTCGCAACGAGAATTTCGGAGCATTTTCCGAATGGATCGGAAAATAATGTTCTTCTAACTTTGTAAATAAACGTAATGATAAGATTAGCTTTAGTATTTTTTGTCTGTGTGTTATGATAACTCACAGAGAGCCAGCTCAATCGGTACAATTATTATTTTCATAAGTTCTTGATTAATATTGAAGTGTAGGTTTGCCCAAAACAAGAACTTCTATTAAAAACGTCGAGAAATGCCACTATATAAAAACCAAAGTATGCCTTTAATAGGCGCTCATGGTATAATTGTTGGAATAGCCCTGCAAGCGAGTGCAACAAAAATAGCATTAGCAGCAGACCACCTGGTTTCGAAGTTCGTGGTCTCCTTAGTGCTTCTCCGAATACACGACCTGATTTCATCGTAATTCGCATCTCAACCCCATAATCCAGGAATTTTAGCACCAAAAACGGGGTTCGCTCCGCAAAAAATCGTAGTAATTGATTTTTCGATTGAATTATGTTAGAGGGTGTCCCCTAAGTATAATAAAAAAAAATTGTGTCGCGAGCGTTAGCCGCCATCTTGAAAAATAAATATTTTTATATATATCTTTTTTATATATATCTTGAAAAATAAATATTTTTCGTATTTATAAACAATATAATCTAACAAATTAACTTCATTACTTCTACTACTTGCAAGTTTATGTTCTTGATTCTTTCAAAAAAGCTGAGGCCTTAGTTAACCGATAATATAAAGCTCCTGATGTAATTTGGAGATACGGAAGCTAAGAACGTTAAGTACTAGTAATAAGCATCAAATTATTTCCTCCCACTCCCCCTCAGAATTAAGCACTAGCACAGATAGCACACTTGAATAAATTCTATCAAAATAATGTTTTTTTTCACTATTCAAGTTCCAGATCTGCTTAAGTTTCATTTAAGAAGTGTAGGTCTGTAGGTCTTTTTAGAACCTCTTCTACAGTACTGTCATGTCAGGCTTCATGTGCACATCAATATTATGTGAACGACCGAATTTTTTTAGATGGTTTTCACAATCGCTATTGATATCATTGAGGACGTAAAACACTTGATAGATTAGATAAAGTATTTAAAAATTGCTCACTTGGACATCCTAACTTGGTATACGACAAATTTAAAATACAACCTTTTTTCAAATCGCTAAAGGTATCATCTGAGACACGCTTGAGTGGATTGCCCCATAAGTTTAAAAACTTCAACGATTTTAAATTAGCGAATGCTTTCTTTCCTATAGTGGTAATGTTATAGTGCCTAGGATAAAAATATTGGTGTATGGGGTACCACATCTTAACTGAAAATAACTAAAACAAAATATGTAATTGTTATCTGCAGTATCCTTTCAGTCTATAAGGTTTCATCATCAAATACTTACTAATAGTAAGATCTTCAACTGCTTAGCTATAAATATGCTGGTGGAATCTTTTTCTATTTGTATCAACATCTTTCGGAAGCATAAAACATCAATTATTCCATTATTCTTAGAAAAACTACATGGATTGCTGAATTACTACTATCCACCGATATAATACAACAGGTTTATTAACATCAAAACATGGTCAATACTGGTTGTGTAGATTAATCTTTCTTTTAATTTTCAAAAAAATGTTATATTTGAAGTTCTTTCTTCTTTACTTTATAAGGTTCTATCTGATCTGAATATGTGTCCCAAGTACTTGCTGCTCTCTTTAGCACTTCATTTATTGTTAGTCTTTTATTGATGTTCTTCTACACTGTCGCCTAACACTACGACATTATTAATATACTTATACCTCCACTTCTGCTACATCATAGAAGTCTTGTTTAAAACTCGATTAAATAGTTCCGTTGCAGAAGATAGTCTAAATATAATGATGTCTTCTGTATTTTCCTTGGTTAAGTATTGATAATAATTTTGTTTCTGATTCATGATGATTTGATAAAATCGTTCCAATCACTTGTGATGAAACTTCTTTAAATGTAATTTACTGAAAATATTACCTCACTACTGCTTTATACAAATTCTAAGGCTATGACCATGATATTTGTTGAACCATTTAATCGACTTAACCGATCATAAATTTCGGGAAATAAGTCTAAGCATTTACTGGACCGTATTAGTCATGAACATGAAATTAATAATAAGTGATGCATATTAAGAGCCAGAACAAAAAAATCTTTCTTCGATCAAACTGTAATAAATATGTAAAAATGTCGGAGCTACTTTTCCAAGTTGTCGTACATACGGGAGAGAGCATTTTACAACCGCTACAGGCTAGTTTATCATGTACAACTTATCTTACTCGGAACAGTGTTTGTTCCAATATTGATATCCGCAACATACATCACTCTGGCACTTTGTATTTCCCAACTAGGGAAAGGATAAATTGCTATCTCGATAACAAGCGAAACAACCGGTGAGAAAAGAGTTCGAAAGTTCAACTCGGTTTCCGCAACCTAACCGCTCTCAAATCTATTTTAGAAAACTCTTACGGACGACGGCGACGCTGCCTGTTTCGACTTTTTGGTTTCGTTCGCATAAGGATGTCTGTGTACAACAAAAGTTTGGATTGAAATTTCTCGTTAAAACAGAATGGGAAGTCCGGCCTTGTCAGGGCTAGAGCTTTAAAGTAGATAGATTGCGAAATTAAATAAGACTTTTTCGATTAGTTTGCCGTAAGACACGTACAATGAAGTTTCTGACAATGATACCTCGAACAGCGCTCACTGAAGGTCTTGACAAGTAATATAATTGATTTATTTATTGTAATAAATATTTTCCCAGGACTAAATTGTTAATTATTACATTCATTTACCTGACATAACTAAAATGAAATAGTAATTAACTGCCAAGTCAAAATTATGCATTTTTGACTGATTACATGCACTATCACCAACCATAAAAAAAAACTTTCCATAATTTGAATTACTTCTTTTATCCTCTGGATAAGCCTCTATATAAATCCATCAGTAAATGTCAAGTAAAAAAAAAGACACCAAAGTAATGAACACTGGCACAAAGATCCACATACCACTTTCCTCTGTCTAGAGCTACTGAAATTTTTTCCATACTCAGCGTATTTTCAGCGTTATGTAAACAAGCCTGCGACGGCGGGGAATGCCATGAATTTAAAGTTGCGTATAAAAATTAGAAAAGTTCGTCGTTGAACAAGCAAGAAGAAATATCATGTCTCCTTCTTTCTTGGTTTTAAAAACGTTATATCGTTGTATTCCTGCGACGCCATCTACGGGCGATACCACACTGGAACATGAACGAACTAGCATCAACGAAAAGGAAAATAAAGGAGGAAAACACGAGAAGAAACAAGAAAAGTTCGCGAGGTATCCGGAGTCTGTAAAATTTAAATTAAGAAAGCGAAGCTGGAGGCTGTCGCGCGTATTCGCGACGTCTTGGCTACCTTGTCGGTTGTTTTTTCATGTTACGCTCACTTCGCCTACCTTTATTTATATAATGTCTTACTTGATTTAGTGTCGTTGTTTCCCGAAGGCGAATGTAATAAGGAAGAATACAGGTAGGTATTATAAAAATATCGGAATTTCATTGTCGGGGTAAATTAGGGATTACACAGGGTGCTTTATTTAGGATTTAAATTGATAACATGTTCAGAGATAATCAACTGTAAAGCTTGCGATCAGGTAATAGTCATTTGGGTAATAGTTCCTTATCTGGTGAATTAAATTCAGCATCTTTTACTGAAAAAAAGAGGTACATAACTCAATGTATCTGGAGCTTTTGAATAGATAGAATAGGCCTCGTTGATTCCACTTTATATAGGATGTCTCTAAAAAGTGCGGAAAAAACGCTACCACACATTTCTGAGGAAAAAATATGGCGATCTAACCCAACTTACCTTAGTCCAAAAGTGGATGCTTTCGGAGATACAGAGTGTCTGACTATCGTCCTCCCACAACGATAGTCAGCCGCCTAACCACTGCGGCCATTGACCCGTTAAATAATAAATTAATAATTAAATAATTGGTATATTGTCACAATATTTGGGTAGGGAGGTTTAGTGGACTAAAAAATTTAAACCTGCACTCATTTTTATTGCAAAATGTAGAGGGCGCCGCTGGTGAAATATTGTATCCATTTAAAACGTAATATCTTTTTTGAGACACACTGTATTTAACTTGTTTTGTACCTATGTTTTTTACCTAGAAAATTTATTTTCATTATGGCCGTTCATTATACCAACGAAGAAATGACCGACATGTTATTGGTTTATGGATATTGCCAAGGAAATAGTTTACAATCTTGCCGAGTATACAGCGAAAGATTTCCGAATCGCCACAAACCAAACCACAAAACCTTTGCGCCAGTTGAAACACGTCTTCGTGAAACGGGTAGGTTTGCGCCTGTTTCTATTAATTATGGTCGTACACGTTCGGTAAAGACTCCGGAGGTTGAGGAAGATATTTTAGGTCGGATTGAGGAAAATCCAAAACTCAGGAGTAGAGGATTGGGCTTAGAGGTAGGTGTAAGCAAAGATACTGTTAATAGAGTGACTAGAGAACAACTTCTGCACCTGTTTCATGTTCAGCGGGTACATGATCTGTTACCCCATGATTGTGAAGCATTTTGATAGACATTTTACACGCAACATTTTATTCACAGATGAAGCCAGTTTCACGAGGAGTGGCATTACTAATTTGCACAATGAACATGTCTATGCTGAAGAGAATCCTCATGCGACTAGAGTAACCCATTATTAGCATGAGTTTAAGATTAATGTGTGGGCAGGAATTATAGACACATTCATAATTGGTCCTGTTATTTTACCACCTCGGCTAAATGGCGAAAATTATTTGGAACTTCTTCAAAACGATTTACCAGACTTATTAGATCCCCTACCGTTGGAACATAGAAGAGGATGTGGTTTATGCATGATGGTGTTTACGTAAAACGTAAAATATTAAATATCTCAGAAATTAATGATTAATGTCCTTCCATTTCTTCATATAAAATACAGGGCATTCCATTTAAATAAGATGAGAAAATAATGCATTTGTGTTTTGAATCGCCCTGTACACAGTTTTCGCAATATTGGCAAAATATCACTTTGCTATGAAACTGTAACGATATAAAAAAGTCATTCCAGTACAAAAAGAATTTCAAGTTGTTTTGTGTGGAACACACAGGACGTTAAACACGCAATGATTTTCAGAAAAAATTGACCATAACTTCTGAAATACTCGGTATAACTCTATAAAACCTTATATCGAAGGAATGAGGAAGATACGCTTAATCTAAATTTGAAATAATATACAGTGTGCCCATTTAAGAACATGTATGTTTGGTTCACCCTGGAAATATGAAACACTTTGTATGTACTAAAATAAGTTTAAAATATGTAGCTTAAGGCTATCTGTGTTTTTTGTATAGGTACCTATAATGTTTTGTGATATCTTTAATATTAATGGATATATTGAGGTTTGACGCACCAATGCCCCACCCTGTATGTATATATAGTAAATAATATAATTTAATTGGGATTGCATCTCAAGAAATCTAGTTCACCCTTCGAATTTTATCCAAGCTTTCGGAATAGTTTTATTCCTTCTTCAGGGCTATACATGTTAAAATAACAAAAGTCAATCCAATAAAGACGTTAACATAACATTTTTAAAGGCTACTGACAAAATTCAGTGAGACTTTTTAGTTAATTGGCTTTTCTTAAAAATGGCAACTATAAAGAACACCGACAGGACACCAACGTATTATCTAATATAACTATTTAAATTTTATAATGCATAACATTTGATTGATATGAACATACATCTATTGAAATCTATGTCGATATACACGAAAATCAATTGATCTTATATAACCATGAATTTTAATTACAAAAAACTAGATATATCAACATCTAAATAGATGTTTTATTTATATTCAAGTTAATAAGGTAAGTGTAAATGCTACTAAGATTCGTAATATCCGTTCTTTTATTCATACTATTAGGTTCATTTTGTATGCGTATCATTTTAAAAAAAATACATTTTAAATAGTGAGATTCAATGTCTAGTATACTCACTTCATCATAATCCATGTTATGATCTGTAGTTCTAACATGTTGGCTTAAAGCAGAAAAAAATTGTTTATTTACATTCCTACTATCACTTTTATGTGAAATCAGTCTAGAATGTGTTCAATAGGAAACTTTAATTTACTATAAATAGACGATACAGTTAAAACATTCCTAGCTGCAATTTTGGTAGAACTAATATAAAACAATTTCATAGGTTTAGGAGTTGTGTATATAACGAAGGGAATCATAAGTCATAGGGTTAGGCACATTACTATGGAGAAGAGGACGTGTATTTAACGGGCAATTACTATATAAAAGTTTATTAATAAGACGTAAAAGATAACTATTTTTCAATAAAATTTCTTTGAAAAAAGAGAGAATTTTATTTTCATTGAATGATACGAAAAATAATTAATATAACGTGTAGAATTAGATACCTTCCTGTACCAGTCTAAAATAATGGAATTACCTTTACGTATTACTAAAGTGTCTAAAAAAGCTACACTATTAGTTTCTGTTTATATAGTAAATTGTATTGTACGATGATATGAGTTGAAAACATTAAGAATTTCTTGAGTATTTTGTTGCGGAACAGTTGTTATTAAGTCATCTACATATTTCTTAATGAAAGGAAGATCAAACGAAAGTAAAGGAATACAAGTGTCTAGTAAATCATCTAAGATATACTGGGAAACAATGGGGGAGATAACACCACCCATAGGTATCCCAAGAATTTGTTGATAATATTTACCTTCAAAAGTTAAGTTGTTGCCATTTTTAAGAAAAGCCAATTAACTAAAAAATCTCACTGATTTTGGTAAGTACCCTTTAAAAATGTTATGTTACCATCCTTATTATATTAACTTTTGTTATTTTAACATGTATATCCCTGAAGAAGGAATAAAACTATTCCGAAAGCTTGGATAAAATTCGAAGAGTGAACTAAATTTATTGAGATTGCAACCCCAATTAAATTATATTATTTACTATCTATATACCGTAGTTAACTTCTTTTTACTATGTATACAGGGTTGTCCCAGCTGACGCGGTTTCTTTGATAATTTGTTTATTTAGAGGAAAAAGTTTAAAATAAAAGTTGTCCTTATTTATACGATGCATAGCTAGAAAATATTTTCAAATATACAGGCTGTCCCAATTATGGAAAAAGCGTATGTGACTTATATTATTAAGACCTTCCTAGACCTATGTGCTTTTGTTTTCGAGAAAATAAATATTTTATGAAAAATTTTGCAATTGCAGCGCTCTCGTTAATGAGCTGTAGGAGCAAAACTGAAAAAGGTAGAAAATTTTAGTTTGCGCCAATTGATACGTCTTGAATTGTTTCACTATTTCCAATATTAACATGTACGGATACTTTTGTTAAGATACAGTTACTGACGCCAACATTTGGAAACGTTTATATGCCAATAACTCTGTTTCTTTAAATGGGACATCCTATATCTCTTTAGAGGGTTGGATGTAAAATTAAATTCTCTTTCTTTTTATACGAGAATGTACACATTTATCTTCAACCGTTTCAGAGAAAAATGTATATTTCTCCTGTTACTGTCGAAACAGACCACTTCAATTTCCACAAAGTAGGTTACGTAACAATAATATTATGACAGATATACTTAATAATCAATTATATCAAAAGAAAGAGAATTTAATTTTACATCCAACCATGTAGACAGATATAGGAAATAGTAAAGCAATTCAAGACGTATCAATTTGCGCAAACCAAAATTTTCTACCTTTTTTAGTTTTGATCCTACAACTCATTAACGAGAGCGCTGCAATTGCAAAATTTTTGATGAAATATTTATTTTCTCGAAAACAAAAGCACATATGTAGATCTAGGAAGGTCTTAATAAAAGTTACTTAAAATATTATGTAAAATCAAAAAAAAATATATAATATATAGGGTGATCTATTTAAAATAATAAAGTTACATACGCTTTTTCTATAATTGGAACAGCCTGTATATTTGAAAATATTTTCTAGCTATGCATCGTATAAATAGTATATAGGTATATGTTTTCCTTGAATCATTATGCCTCAAGATGAACCATATACCTTCCATAGAATTGGCGTCTGGAGCCTGAAACGGCCGATCCATGGTTACGACACCATTTTCATGTCAGTCAGTGGGGAAGACTACTACGATGTTTTGGGACGTTGTCTTCTACTAGTGTATAAGCTTCATTTGTGCTTTCAAACCGCTTTCTTACTGATCAGAATTTTTTGCAGCTTAAGCATTTTTGTGGCATGTAAGTTGGTGTTAAGAACGCATGGAGACTCGATACCGCTTAAATTAAAGCATCCTCACACATGATGTTTTACTGTTCGTTACAGTGTGCCATGATAAGTAGTAGTTTTCTTAATAGGAATGATGATTCATTAGTAAAGACATCATTGCTCCAATCGCTATCCTTATGCTGTTCAGTCGTTGCAGCACAAAAACGCTTCCACAATAATCGACCAATTCATCAATCAACCAATTTCTCATCAGCATTTAAGTAGGCATGACTGTAGTCTGGGCATTTGAAGACAAGGCTATACTGCTTGCTCAGTATAGTAAAAAAAGGAATGGTTGTCTCATTTTTTGGCAACATAAGTGTGGTACCCTGGATCGTTCTGGAAGAAAAAGTTGGTACTCAAAATATTAGTCCACTAAGACGTACTGTCAGGTCAAAAGAAGAATACTAAACACTTTAACCCACTAAACACCAAAAAAGTTTTAACACCGACTAAAACTTTTTTGGTGTTTAGTGGGTTAAAGTGTTTAGTGTTCTACTTCTGCACCAAGAGATCCAGTGAAGAACAGGTCAAAAGAATCACATTTAACCTCGATGCTTTTTTCGGCTAATCTTCTACACACTTTCTCATAAAAGAAAATATTCTACCAAAACAAATCAATTACCAAAATCAACAAATACATTTCCTAGAAAATCCGACACAAATATCTAAGAATTTGTAACATTAACTGAATTGAAAAGCAAACCAACCAAATAATACGGTTACATTCAACGGTATAAGTTCCTCGAACAAGCAAAGCACGAGATCAACGTTTTACCGTAGCAATAAATACGTTCCAGTTCTCAACAACGAAAATGCATCAGATTTATAGACGAAGTTGTGTAACGGCATTATGCACCCGCAATGCGACGACGGTACGTTTGAAAATGATCCCTTTGTACCCTTTATCTCCCCTCCCGCCCCCTTTTCGCCGCTGTGTAACACCCCTTTTTCATTCAGCACAACTTCCATCCGGTGAAATTTTCTGCAAATCCCACTTAACGCCATATATCTTACTGCTACAAGGTTTTAAGTGAAACATGTCTCGCGTAAAGTAAAATATTGCACTAAATGTGAGGGATTTGGGCGCGCGTCGTCCTATTTCACCATCGCGACGCGTCCTGCTGTCTGCCGAACGGGGGATGGCGATGCGCTCTTCTTTATTCAGATCACAATAACAAAGTTTCCCCCTCTATATAGCTTCCACCCACGATTTAGATATGTGCGCACTCGGAATTTTTGTGTTTTTTTTTTTTTTTTTTTTAATGTGTGGTGGGTGCTTAGTTGCAGTGACTCCGTAAGCTGTATTACTTGTCTGGCTATCACTGCAACTCTTGCGGTGTAGTTTAGTGTGTGTAAGTTGTGTTTAAATGGCTTTGTGACAGCATCATATCGCCTTTTATGATGCCGCGCTGTTAATCACTTTGCTCCCAACAGCGAATGGCAAGTCGATCCGTGATTAAACTCTCTGAAAAAAAGTCACCGTCCCTCCAGAGAATTGAACCCCGGCACCTATCGTCCTCTCACGACAATAGTCAGCCGCCTAACCACTGCGGCCATCGACCCGTTCGCCACGGTTTTGCCCTAATAATTTTATTTCCTTGTGTTCGTCTGCATAGTTGGATTTCATGTTTTGTTTATTATGTTTGGTAGGTTTGGTTTTGGCCGACCTGGTATAGAACTGCGCCAAATCGAGAACGGGTCGCCTCGACATTTTTACCACACTCCACTGTTCTCCTTTCCCTAAAGCACTTATTCACTTTATGGGAAGGGGAGAAGCGGAGTGTGGGGAAAGTATAGAGGCGGCTTGCTGTCGATTCAGCACAGTTCTACCCCTGGAATATCGTCATATTGCTACGAATCATGGTTTTACTATATAGTAAGAACTTAAAGTATTTCTTTCCCAGTTGCCTTCTCTCTTCTTTGTTCTTTGACTGACTGAGCTTGATTTCCATCCTCTCTGGACACAGTCTAGGCAATTTGGCTCTTATATGGCCATCAATCTTAGTAACGTCGACTTCCTGAGTTTTCTGATATATTCTACATCTTAACTTCTCTTCAGTTTGGGTTCCCCAACTCCCACCGTATATTGTGCTGGCCAAATAAGTTTTTTGTTCTTCTGACACAATGGTAGAAGGCTAAATTAGGCCAGAACATTATTTGGTCATTTGTATATGTAATTTTCTGCATTGATGGCTTCATTTCAAACACGTCCAACATGCAGTCGTGAAATATCGGCCTCTAAAATGTGAAATATGGCACACTACATCAAAATTTTATCTTCAACGTTGGCTTTACTTACCGTAGATTATTTGCCCTTAGTAGTAGTTCTTGATGTTGCTGTACACATTCATTACTGCATTCTTTGGTTTTGTTGGTTGTCCGTTTATCCAGGCTTTCATCAATAATTTTCTGTCTAACATTACCAAATGTCTTCTCTACATCTTTCAAGACTATGCAGAATAATTTACCTGACCTTTTTGCTCTGTTCATTAATTATTTAATGGTCTGAATGTTCTGAATACTCTGAATAGTTTGGCCCTTTATAAATTACTGTTATTACTTCTTGCCGTCTTGGCTTGCTGCTTCTCTTGAGCTTCCTGGTCACCATTGTGACCATTGCCAAATCCTACCAGCTCGTAAATACTCGCTTACGGTCAAATCATCACCATCTACTTCCCCACTCGAGCAAATAGCGGTATCCAACTCGTAGTTCTTTGGGTATTGGCTTCGTGGGCCCGTAAAATGTGCCCGTGAGATCCTAAAATCACCTGTTTCTGCATGGCTTTGACTAGTCCTACTGCGGTGCGTTGATCTGTTGTTATTAGCTTTCCTAAATAACCTATTATACTGTTTGGTATTCTTCCCACCGCCCCTATTATCAGTGGAATGAAGATAAGACTCAGGATACGTGCGTCTGATTTCGAACATTAAATCTTTATATTTTTCAATGTTTCAGCTTCTTTGTCTACAATGTTTGTTTCTCTAGGGCAGTACATTTCCACAATTAATATATTCTTTTCTACCTTGTCCTTAATTGCTTGGTAGTGTAAACAGCAAACTCTCACAATATTTTACATTTTTCGTTCTCAACTATAGATGGCAATTCAATTTCATTTTGCAATGCACGATTGTTCCGCCGATTTCTTGCACTCTCTGCAGTTTTATCTTCAACGTGTACACCCATTACGTTCTTCACATACACAAGGGAATGAAGCACTCCATCCTGACATGCAGTAATATATCATTTTGTCTCTAAAAGTAGTTCTCTCAACATCAAGAATTTAAACGTTAGTTTTTCGAGAGACTTTGTGTTTTCATGTTCTTGTAGAACTGTCAGCAGGTATACTGTATGCATGCGGCTCCACTCACTTGAGGTAGACATACTGTATAAGCTGGGTATAATATACAGTCACGAGATGACTCATCAGTCGTCAGTGGATACGCTATGTTAGTGCTCCCTCGTGCTGGGAAGAGATCGAGTTTTGAAAACAACTTATCTGGTTTCGAAACCAGGACTCTCTCCAGCACGAGGGGCCCTTATACAGCGTGTCCGCTGGTGACTGATGAGTTACCGTGTGTTCCCGCTAAGTGGTTGAATTACAACGCACAAAGTATACCTAGTCCTAGTACTGTCCACATATCGGTTTACTGCAGTATTCTCTCTCGAGTAATCTTATTTCTGCTGTCTTTAGGCTGCTCTTTAGATTTTCCAATGTTAAATTAGCAGCTAAATATGATGCTGTAAATTTAATGCAGGTGCGGTTACATTTATAATTTGTAACTTTTAAGTTTCAGAAAACTTTACTACATATATTATATTTAGGAGGAAAGTTCGATCAAAATTGGACATTGTGTGGACTATTCTTTCCGTGTTAATTGTTGGGGGTTGACTGCCTGAAAGAATTCGTTTTATTTTCGATTGGCCAAGGTTTCGTTGATGTCCAACAGCATATATAATTGTGCAAATTCTGGGTTGTGCTTCTTCAGAAAGAATACTTCAGATAGGTACTTTAATACAAAGTTTCGCATAACTGTTCTTTCTTGTATGTGTATTTGCAAAAGGGTTATTAATATCTCGAATTATAGGTTAGGAAAGTCAAATTTTGCAAATACAACAACAAGTATCTAAATTAAATACACTCAAAATATCAAAATGTTTATTGCAGATATTGTGTAACTGTTTTCATTGATAATAATCAATATTCCAATTTGCACGGATATTAGAAACGAAATTATCCAAGCTACGAACAATAAGCTAAAAAGCTAATCTGTAGGTACCTCTGAAGCGTTATCCCGGTGAAAATTGGTTCAATATTCCGCTCTACGTATTCAATTTCGTTCAGACGAAAGGGAGGAAATAAACTTTAATAAAGCACTCCATCAGTATGCATAGCATTCAGTGTGGCGAATGTAACTTTCGGATTCCGCTATATATTGAACACCTGATACAACATACCCATAGTTTTCATATATACATAGTTCGCATAGCGTGGGCTATTGGAATTTCCTACTCACTAAAAAATTTATATTATATATAGAATTCCCACCTTTACCATAATATAGCAGTATAATGAAAATCTAATCTATGCCCTCGATCTAAAAAAAAAGAATAAATAGTTCGTATTGCATTTCTATTTTTAACTTGAATAATCAATCAATAGTAATAACATTAAATTCTAATTATAGGTTAGAAATTACAAGAACTTCTTTATCTTCTTTAGTTTGTTCGCGTTATGATTATCATTTATATAACCAGTGGTTAGCAATTGTCTGAATGCTTTCTATATAAACTTTTATCAGTTAACGTGAATCACATTAGTTATATGTAACGCAAACTACATATATTAGTCCGACAATAACCCGAATATAATCAAATATTTACCTTTTATTATCCTTTATTTGCTCGTACAAAGAAGTTATTTGGAGTATTGATGTGACGCGTTATGTTCGACATCGTTTTATGACCCTCTTCGTAACATTAAATGTCATCTGCCGGGTTAATTCGAGAGTTGAGGCCAATGTAGATTATACATGAAATGTATATGTCTATATTAATTTATGTATCATCGATATTATTGCAGTATTGAATTTTGAAGAAGATTTAAATTAATTTATATTTAGAAGGTAGAAATGCTAGATTAAATATGTTATCCACACCAACTTTCTTATTTAACAAAGCTGCAAAGTTGGAAAAATTTTAATATCTGAATAGGGATTATTAATAATGACCAACAATTTTAATTTATTTTTCATGTTGAACTGGCTCAATATTCGCGCTTAAAAATGGTGTTTAAACACTACTTTGTAATTTTCTTTATCATAGAATATTCAAAGGGTCCGCTGTTTATACTGTGCTACTGTCAATATGCAATAATACTCACAAGGAAACACAGGGAAGTGCCCCTCGCCAATTTAAATGAAACTTGGTGGGTTTATAGAGTGATACAGTATAAGAACAACGCTAACTTTCATAGATGCTAAATCGCCCGTTTTCGGGGGTGGGGCGCCCTAAAGCCAACGCTACCTTTCGCTATTTGCTTTAATATCTCCAAAACTATAAGACATAAAAAAAACTTAAGACAAATATATAACTGTTTTATGAGTGCTAAAGGATAGCGACAATAGTTTACATGTCATAGTTGTTGTTTTCCAGAAACAGCCTCCACCCCCCCGTATTTTTATTTGCTGTAAAAATACATAATGTTATGCAGAATTTACCCATATATATTAAACATGCTATAAAATAACTTAATTTATAAAACAAACAATAACAGTTTCTTCTTGTTTTTTTTGTAAGATGCCAAGAATGGTTGGTTTTAAGATTTGCTACTAGTTTTTTAGCTAAAGGTTCTGGCATCCATTGTAACGGTTCATTATGTTTTGACGATAGAAGCAATGATTATCTGGTCAAACCCTTTCACGACCATACTTCGTTTCCTCAAATCTACGTTTGTGAAGTTGACAATTTCTTGAATTACATCATCCAGGAAGAATATTTGCTTGTACTGCAACAGAGTCTTCGAACAACACCTTTTACATCTGGGAGATATATTACCAAATTAAGCGTCCTAGTTAAGTCCATTCCATAAGTGACATGTTTAAGCCATTGTCTTAGTTCGACCTTTTTAAAAGAAACATTTAAGTGAACGTCTTGGGCAAACCATTTTCATTCAGAATGGCAGTGTAAATGGTGTAGTAACACTAACAACACCACAATGTTTAATTTATTAACTAGGCACATATGTTTCGAGAGAGAATACTGGTATTCAGTTGATGATGAGAGCCCATTAGCTCTCGAAACACGTGTCTCGAGTTACTAAATTAAACGTTGTAGTGTTGTTTGTGTTATCGATTTCTTATTTGTATCCACGAGCCCAAAATCCTTGTTATCACATTGAGATTGTTCTAATGTTATATTGTAGGAGTTTTATAGTAATTTTGAGCACTACTTTCTGGATCATTTATACTATCTTCATTCCCAAGATCAGGTAAACGGGTCATTAGCTTTAAGTTTTTAAATGAAAGCGTTGGTATTGTTTCTGATTATTGTAATTTAAATTGTTTATAGTGCTTGTATTTGTTTAATAGTTAAGTGGAAATTAAGGCTGTTGTGAAGAGTTGCGTTCAAATTTGATTACTTCGTTTCCAGTCCGAAAAACCTAATAATGAGGTTGATTCATATAAGCAGAAGTAGCAGAGAAATTAGTACAAAGGAAGCTGAACAACTATCTGGGGAAACAACCGTATCGTTCTTGACCAGTAGCCTAGCTCTAAAGCAATTGTATGCACCTCTGATGGATTAGTGGGGAATTCCACCACCCTCCAATCTGCTCTCCTTAAACCCATATATTGACTTGATTATACAACTTCGTTTAGAATTTGAGTAGCAGCAATTCTTTGCAACTGATAACTTTAATGACTGACAGGAAGTATTAAAATAACAATTTTAGAAAGAGAGTTTAAAAACGGATGCCATCCTAGACCACATGGTCTTCTATTTCTTTTTTGCGCCTGCATGGGCAAGTGCGCCCCGAAAGAAAACTCGGCCAAAAAAGGTTATTTTGCTCTCATGCACTTATTAGTGATTTCAACCAGGTCGCAACCGGACAAAGAAGTCCGCAATCTGATTGAGAGTTAATTTATCTAAGGGCAATCGGCAAGGAGATGGACTGGAATTTCCTCCGCACTCTCGCAGTTTCTACATAAGGTAGAGTTTACTAAGTCCACGTTCATAAAGGCTACCTTGCGGAGTCTTTTTTCATTTAGATAAATTCCGAGAGCTTTATAGTGTCCTACGACGGCAAGTGCATTCCAGAAAAGCAGTGCTTAGCGGCGACTTCAGACCTGACAAAAACTTCGATGCTGTCATAAGAGCTCCCAAATGTCGGTTCTGGACCTATGAATGGTTGGTCGCTGGTACTCCAGTGGTACAGTCTGTTGCTCTTCTATTACTTATATCAAATGCATATTTGTAAAATTTAGTAATTGAGTAGTAAGTACTTGAGTACAAAAAAAAACAGAGGAAATAACTAAAGAAGGTTATTGGATAAGAAAATGGAGTAAATTGGAAAGAAATTAGAAGAAACTACAGTATACAGTGTTATCGAAAACTAAAGACATAACAGCATTACAAAACTATTGCGCCATTTCAGGAATTGTTGATATTTTTATCAGTAATCGTTCAATGAGACCAATACTAACCAATCTAATTTCATAATAAGATAATGTATAAAATGTTCATAATGAATCTAAAAATACATTTTCCAAATATCTATAATTTACCTATGCATATATCGACCGTCAATCGTTGAGTACAGCAAGAATATAATCTCGTTAACACGAGGGCTAAATTTAACCGCATCAAGGCCAGAATTGTTTTCCAATTATCATCCGCTATTTCACACACGTTCACATATACGTAGGTAATCTGACCTTTGTTTAAAATCAATAATTCGATTTATATAATACACAGGTAGACAGACACATACATATACAATATTCATGCGAACGCGAAGATTGTATACGGGAGTAAACTAGAACGTTGGAAGGTACGTCGCTGATGATGTCAATCAAATCTCTCTTTTATATATCATCGCCAGTATAAAAACAAAGCACGTCGCTCGCTCTCCATGGGTGTCGTCGGCTTCATGCCATGATTCAAAACACAATTTAAAATCGATCTCTGTCCCCATCCCATCATTATACTCTACTACACGAACAAAGCCACTGCATTCCCTCTTTTTGACAATGTTGGACAGGCTGAAGGTTCTGCCTCACTTGTTCTTCTCACCCGTATGTCCGTAGTTGTTCGATTTTCGATGACAAATTTGAAATATCGACCTCAACCGAGTGAGTACAGATACTGTCACAATTGTTGGATGAGAAACTGGGAGCTCGATTCGAAGGGGAATGTGACACCAAAACAGGGAAGTACCAAGAAATTTATACGAATAATACCAATATTGAAATATTGGTGCATACATTATGGTAGTCGAACGTTTAATTTTCTCATTTTTTGCATGTAAATATATAGAAGGAAATTGCGAATTAGATCAGAATTATCAAGCTAGATATCCTTTAAAGAATTGTGCCATAGGGTGACTTCAGATAGTATCTTTTAGGTTCTCTTTTAGGTTTAGGTAAGAATTGCAGAATATTTTTGAAAAATAGCTTCCTTGCTTCTATAAACATATACTTCTCAACGCCAAGCATTGCCTAATGCCATTGAATGCCCGGAAGTAACATAGTAGGCAAAGAAGTGCTTCATGATCTGTCTAACAGCCTCGGCAAATGAAATCATACACAAAGCAAAAGTTACACAAGTGTTCCTTTAATGGCAGTGATAATCTACTTGCGCTGGATGGTCTCCCTACTCTCTACTGATTGATCACCTTCTGGGTTATCCCACAGACTCCACAGACTCGTTGTGGCTCTATGAAAGGTTTATTTAGTTTTTTTCTTGTTAGTCTAGGAGCTTTTCAAATTCTTTTTATACTAGAAAGCACAGAATTGCAGATCTATTTAACTTTATATTTGTGTTATCCACTACCAGCTCTTGTAACATCCTGAAAAATTCAAAACTGGGTTTTCAAGTGAGGGGATTTGTTTATCACCCTCTTCTCATTTTATTTTTTAAAACTGCATCTCCTCTTTCTCCGGTAACTTTTTAGTTGTTAGCAATAACCGAAAATTTATCAAAAATAATAAATGGGGTGCCATTGAAAAAAGGACATTCATGGACATCATTCAGGTTCTTTTAACAATTAATTAATTTTATTGTAACCTCTTATCACCATTAGTATCCGAGTAAATGGTTGCTTATCGTTTTCTAATTGATTTTTAATACAGCCGACTTCTTTTGCCAGATTTCACTTCAAGTTTATCCAACATAGGTTTTACATTATTTCTTCCTTTTTAGAGCTTTATATTTTCTTCATTTCTACATTTCATGTCTGTATTTATAGGAGGTGTATTATAAGACTCCATTGTTAAGTGGTTAACTCTTGACCAATAAATCCGAAACTTTGTGGTACCTAATTTATAACATAATTAGAAAGCATCGTATGATATCGAAAAATTTTTATGGGAACTTATTGGCATAAGAAGTAAAATTTCAAGTATCATAATGGAGTGCTGTCTCAGACCAGACTCCCCATTTTTGCTTCATAGGCTTCATTTACTACTTCAAAATATTTGCTGAAGCAAGAGGTCATCAAATCCAGTATGACACGATGAGAGATAAGTATAAAAATTAAGAAGTGCGTTTATGGATTGGTTCCAACTGTTGTTTTACCTTTAATTCGAGTCCTGCTTTTAACTTTTCTAGCTCTACTAAGAGATGTAGAGGGAGCATATCCAGCAATACTTCTATGACTCCCTTTATGTCCTAGCCCCTGTCCTGTCCTAGACAGGTCTTTTGTATTATAATGAGTCATTTTTGGACACTTTGTGTTCGTCTACAGAACTACTACACTTAAGGATGTATAAAAAATAATGGGCATAACCATTACCTTAAATATCCAATAGGACATTCTTTGTGCAACTCCTCAATTGTGCTTCCACAAGTCCATGTTTAATTTTAATTCTATCATCAATTGCAGCCACCTAATTTCTATATTCTACTGTAGTTGGGAATTTGAATATATGCAATGAATGAATTGCCAGCTTTCATATATTTTTCGTAAACACGTATATGGATATTCCAATAGCCCAGCTTCAATCCGTCCCACCTCCCCCAACAGCTTTGCCGGCACCTTAATGCGGCCGCTTAAAACGAAATCACCATAAATGAATATTTATTAATTTACCCACAGTCGAACCCACCTACCCATCCCTCCAAATAAGATATAGAGTTGTCTAGCAAACCACGTAAATCGTAAAATTTAACTAAAGACATTATGCCATTGTGGTTGAAACTTTAGAATTAGGCTCTCTTGGCCTCGGCGAAATTGAAATAGAAAAAAGAAACGGAGCAACGGGGTGGTGTATCTGGTTCGAATTAAGCCGGCTATAATGAAGTCTAAGCATTTTCAATTCAATAGTCTCAAATCCGCAGGGCTTGGATTTAGCCATACATATGTACGCACGTCAGCGCAGAGTAGCGAATGTAAGAATAGCTCGAAGTAACCCCATACATAAAAAAACCTTCATAATTTCTTTCGTTCCTGAAAAGATTATGTAAAAATTCTGCCCCGTATTAAACTGCGACGTTGCCACACTAAGTCGAAACTAAGCCGAAACGGGCGCGTTAGAGGTGAGAGCGTCCGGTTTAACCCACATTCATTTCGTAATTTAGTGCGTCCCCTTTGCTTGAAGCGCCTCAGCGACCGTCGCCGTTGTATTTTCGGAGACCTTGCGCGACCGCTTATCATCATTCATATTAATGAGAGATAGGAATTTCGTAATGAGGTTATTTCTGTGTTAGAAAAAGGTCCCTTCCAGCCGAGGATTTTGCATATTATCGCTATGCTGTAACGTAAATTACGTTCCGTTACTATACGTGTGTGTAAGTGGTGGAAAAAGGATTACTTTAAGTAAAATTTATTCTAATAATAACAGTCAAAACCACTTTGATATGCACCGATTCAATTAAATAACTCTTCTTTTGAAATACACACGCTAACAACTTGAAAACGCTTGAACTACGAAAGCCTATTGATAGGAGAGGGTGGTGGGAGTTAAAATTAAACGTATTCATTTTACTATTTTCAACTTTTTATATGACAGGAATGTCAGTGGTTATGTCAATTATTATTTGACCGTTGATGCTCGAAACCGTAAATTTTTGACTTTAGATACCCTCACAATGTGCTGGACATCCGTCTTCCTATTTCAATATTGGCTATGTTCTGGATAAAAGGAATAATGTCATTTTGCAGCAATTGTAAATATGTGTGTGTGTTGGTCCGTTTATAAAAAACCGACCAATTATATTATCCCCTAATAATATTCCAATCCATACATTCAATTTTTGTGGGCATTGTGTATGGGCTGTATACGATTTGTGTTTATTGTCTTTTGACCAATACCTTACTAACATAGGATTATGTCGATCGTGAAAATAATTAAGATTCGTCAGTAAAGAGAATATTAGAAATAAAATTTTCATCCACACCGCATTTCTCAATTATATCCAAACAAAACTGAACTCGGTCATAATGATCTCCAGAAAATATTTCATTTACTTTTTGTACATGATACGAACGGTATTTATTCTTCTTTAATACTGTTTTAACAGTTTTACGGGAGACATCGACACTTTCATTAATTTGGCTTAACGCTTGGTATTCACTGTCTTCAACAGTACCGCATATCATGATATCCCGATCCACATTATCATGCGCTTGCTTTTTATGTAAAGAAGGAGAGACACATCCGTATTTTTCAAAAGTATCCTTGATTCAATGAATTGTATTTAAAAAGGGAACAGGACTACGAATGAAGGTAGTTTTCCAAATATCTACAATTGAAGAGTATAACTTCTAAAGGGTCTAAGTGCCATAATTTCACAAATACTGGTTTTGCATGAAAAAGGAACTAAATACCAAGCCCAATGATATGCGAAAGGGCTTATGTGTCTCGGAATATGTGAGCGAATTGAAGATGGCGCTGAGTCTAAGTTGTATTGTAGGTTATTGCTAAAAAGGGTGTAAGTGCCATTCTGCGGTCATTTAGGAATTTCAATCTTATGCGTAGTAATCAAATAGGAATCAGCATAATGGCTAATGTTTTAAAGGATCGAAAGCAAAGAAGATAGTTCCAGCAAAAACTCTACAGGAGTTGGAATCAGTGTAAATCAGAACTGGCTAGGACTGAAGTGTGTGAAGACGAAATAAAATCCTAAAGATCAAACAGTGACATCACAACATTATTCATTGATTTAGAACAGGTGCACATAGCGACATGTTTTATCAGTGGCGGATCCAAGGGGGAGGCACGGGGGCACATGCTCCCCCCAAACGACCCGACTGTATACTAGATAAAACATACTATTTCTAACAGAAAAATATTTTTAAATAAAAATAATTTTGAAATAAAAACAATAGCGAGTAACCATTTTGAAATATTTCTTACCTCAAATTTGGGATTAAACATTAATTTTTAATACGCCTAAAGTTAGTTAAAACTTCCCTGGGTTTTAAATTTCAAAAATTTTCCCCGGACCCCCTCCCCAAATGTTTTTCAAAATGTTTTTCTGGATCCGCCGCTGTGTTTTATAGCCGATAAATAGCCTGCTACAATCTATGTGTACACATATCCGATACGGATAATGCAATCATGGGTCTGTGGAATGAATCCATAACAGGTAGAGCCGGTAATAAAGTTGCTTCCGCTCTTCTTAAAGTTGTGACCATGCAATATATTACAGTAAAGAGAAACCTGATCATATGGACTGATAACTGTATCGGACAAAACTAAAACCGCATATTACTCTTTTTGTTTATTCGTCTTGACGTTACAGACGTATTTAAGCAAATTGACCAGAAATTCTTAGTTAGTGCTCACTCATATTTACCTTCCGACTGCGATTTTACGCAAATTGGAAAAAAGATGCGAGTTACAAAAACGTTTGTGCTATCCTATATAGAGACTACCATAAAAAGTGCATGTCATCAAAAGCCCTTTATAGTGTTACCCCTGGAAACAAATGATTTCAAAGATTTTAACGAAGCCAGTGATTCAATGTCAAACACTAGTAAACTTAATATCTCTTCAGTATGTTGGTTACGTATTGTAAAAGACAATACTACAAAAGTATACACAAAAACAAAAAAAAATGCAATATATTGAAAAAGAGGGCCACTATTAATCAAATCAAGAATATAGATTTGCCTCAGTTAGAGTGCCGAAGCGGAATTTCTAAGGAAAAGTTCAAAAATTTAGAAGACATGATGGAGTATATACCACTGAAGCATTTGAGCATTGCTCCTTCTATCGCAAAAAAGAAGCTGGTGGCAGCAACAAATAAATGAAAGAAATATGCGTAGCTAGACCCTAGCTGACATTCCTGTCATATAAACAGTTGACAATATTAAAATGGATACATTTGATTTTACCTCCAATTACCTTCACCTGTCAATAGGTTTTCGTAGTTCAAGTTATTGTCCTGTATACACGCTAACAACTTGAACTACGAAAGCCTATTGATAGGAGAGGGTGGTGGGAGTTAAAGTTAAATGTATCCATTTTACCACAGATTTTACTATTGTCAACTTGTTATATGACAGGACTGTCAGTGGTCATGTCAAATACTTTACAGAACCATCAAACATTATCCTAATGGAATACACAGTTAATAAAAAGTGCAAATTATAAAATGGTTTTATAATTTGCCATAGTATTTGACATAACCACTGACATTCCTGTCATACAAACAGTTGACAATACTAAAATGGATGCATTTAATCTTACCTCCCACTACCTTCCCCTATTAATAGGCTTTCGTAGTTGAAGTTGTTATCCCGTATATAAATCACATTGACAGTATTAATTAAAAATTCTACGAGTTTGGCGGACCAGCTAGTCTGAATAATATATTTTATGAACATATAAATTTTACGTTTTAAAAATAAATCCGATCATTAATTGCCTGTAAGAAGCTGTAAAAAGTTTAACAAAACTTAGTAAAATAGAAGCGTATTGATTCATAATGTTATATAAACATTATTATCTAAAATATACATTCTTTGTAATATATTTGTATATTAACCGCATTTGAAGGTTAACCTATAACTCTAATAATAACAGCCCAAACTTGCTCTTCCTCCGGAGCAAGTGCAGGATTGGACGATTCAAAACAGTTCAAAATATCACTAATTTTGCAAACGAACAACAGTAACTTGAATACCCAAACCGTCTGGCACAAACGAACACGTAATTTCACGTTCTGAATTACACCTGCTGACAAACGAACAAAGCTGTCGATTTTAAATTGAGCGGTATATTTAAATTCTCTAGTGTAAAACCAATGCCGATTGTGGCGCCAACTACTGCATTCTTATAGTGAATGGAGTATAGTATTTTTATTTTTGTGTACAAAATGATTAATTTTCTAAATGACAAAAGAAGGTGTGTTAGTGAAGTTAGAAAATCAGAACACAAGCAGAGATAGCTTAGGAGTGCTTAGGATTCCTTGGAAATAATAAGCAAAGAATCAGGCTGAAATTTTATAATTATTTAATTTTTATATATATTTAATTTTATAATATAAACTCTGTAATGCTTGATGTATGTGACAAGGCATTTTGTATTGATAGAAACAAGTGGTAGTGAGAACGGAGAATGTCTGGGCTATGCGACGTGTGGGATAAGACTTCCCATCCGCTTTAGTTCAGTGCTCGCTTCAATCTGAAGAGTTGTTGTGGGTAGCGTTGTCCATTAATGGTATCACCCGGTTTTAGCAGCTCATAATACACCACACCCTTCTGATTCCACCAAATACACAACATCACCTTCGAATCATAGATATTCGGCTTTGGAGTCGATGTGTCGGGGTGGCCGAGTCTTGCTTATGATTTCCTGAATTTAGGGTTATCACAATGGATTCATTTTTCGTATCCAGTAACGATATGATGTAGAAAAGACTTCCTTTTGTACTGTAGAAGCAGTATTTCAGACATGCAAACTCACTTTTCGATGTCTCTTGGCTTCAGTTCATATGAAACTCAATTTCCCATTTTCTGGATCATATCTACTCATATCATATCTCGTCATTTTCTTTAGACGCAATGAAATGGCTTGTCGAGTCATTTCCAAAAATTCAGCACGCTTCGTTTGAGTTTGATACGGCTCTTCGTACAATAAGGCATCCAATTCAGCATCTTCAAACGTTGCTGGCCTTTCCTCATGCTCTTTGTGGCTTGTATTAACATCACCACTTTTGAACTAGTTAAACGAAATTTCACAAGTCCAGAGTGATGAAGCATGACCATCTGTTAGCTGGCAAGTTTATTGCCATCGTTTTATATATTTTTTTTAGTCTCGACAGCTTTCATGAATGAATGAAAAGTCCTTCAGGTTAGTGATCACCGCAGTACTGGATCCGTTTCAAAACAGAATTTCATGCTGTATATAACCGGAGGGAATACCGACGTGGGGTTTTCACTTATCCACGCTTCCCTCTTTTTTCTTCGCTGCTACGATTCCATTTCATTTGTTTATTTTTCAATGCCTCTCCGCATTCGTGACGTACCTAGTACCAGCAAGCTATACTGCAGTTGCCGATGTTCGTTTCAATGGGAACGCTAAATGAGTAAAGTTCGGGGTTTTGTTCGGACGATGGAATTTCGGCGTGACAAATACGTTGGCGCTGTTGTTCTGCTTTCCGCGTAAAAAGTTCTTCTTCCAGCGTTGCTGAATGGAATTTAATAATGGCAGGAGAAGGCGGACATGCAACGAACTCGTTAAATACTGAACGAGTTTGGAGATTTCGACGGCGGAGTTGAGTTAACATTAGCAAAGTTAAAAGTGGATCGATTACACTCATTATACGGATATGGAATTAATTATGCGCTAACTAACCGAAGTAAAAAGGTTCTTGATTTCAATTTATTTCGACACGCTAAGGTTGGTTTATTTCTGATAATTTTTAGAATCATCAATAAATATTTTTAAACGTGACATGCTTGAATCATTTCCAACGTCCACGTTAGAGCACACACACACATACAACCTATTTTACGCTACAGAACTTGAATTATGATCCCTTTTACAACCGACGGCGAACTATTATCTTTGAAGGCCAGTCCGCCCGCTTTTGTACGCTTCACCGCAAAGCCAATTGCAAAGTGAGGCGAGTCCGGCGGTAGCCAGCACACGATGCGTTTAACCGTCCAACGAATCCCGATGAGTGAGTGCCTGCAACGTTATTAGAAGCAAGTGACCTGAAAGCGAGACTCACCCTAAGTACCTAAATAAATCTTATCTAAATGTTGCAGTAGGATAATCTGTAGGCACTCTCGGCGAGCGAAACTAGCGAAAGAGGAGTCAGGACTATTGATGGCGAAACGTTGGATGGTGTAGGTACTTATACCCTTCTATTGTGGTACCCTTGATTTTATGTTATAATGGCGTTACCGCCTTCTGTTCGAGCAGAGATTAGATTTAGATTTCACCCAAGTTCTATAGTTAACGCTAGTCGCTTTCTTAGTTGTAATTGTTCAAGTAATTGTTAGTAACTGCTATAATTTCCGGTAGAAACATGTAGTAGAGTGTGATAGAAACATATTTCGTGGAAGAATAGTCATATATAAAGAGCAGAATCCCTCCCTAAACAAAATCACAATGAAAACAAGGTGAACGTATATACACAACACATCTATTACCTGCAGTGAAGCGGAATACACACAAAGACAGGTACTAGTTAAGGAGTTGGCAACTCCGGTGACATTTGATGCGGCAATTTCCCCAAACTCCCAAGCCTATTTCGGAATGAGGATATACATATGTGTTAAGCACGCACATCGTAGGCCACATACGTCTACATTCTACATATAGAACATTTACACAGTTAAAGCCAAAAGTAAGTTACCACTATCGTTTAAAACAGTAAAAGAAATAATAGTCAAAATATCTTCTAATATAACCAATCAATAAATTTTAAATTGCTTTTAGCCTTATGAATAGTTGGTGTACAATGTTTCCTACGTCTTTGTTTGATAAAAATCGATCCATTTCTTCGCAGTAAATTGCATTTTTGCCTTCTTGGAAGGTGGAGAACTCTTACAAATCTGTTGGATAGAATCTTGTTCCATAGAGAAATCCCAGTGGTGTACCCAAGATTCATCTCCAGTTACAAATCTATTTAAGAAGTCTTTATCTTCAGATAAAAGATTGAAATTATCTTTCACAAATTTGTCATCTACACAATTTTTATTCTGGACACACAAATCTTCGCACAGATTTTTTTAACGACACTCCTACCAATAACTCGGCGATTAGGCAACACCGAATCTTCATTTGCATTGCTGATTTATTCATTTTCTGCTTCTAGAGGTCTTCAACACTTTGGGTCATCATGAATTGATTCTCTCCTTTATTTGATTTAGAAATAGGATTGTCTATTTTCTTCATATACTCTCGCCATTCTTTCATGGATATTCTTGGGTCTGCTGCCTTGTATTGATAAAAATTTCATGACATTTCTGTATTTAAGTTTTAAACCATTAATTTTTTCGTCTTTAAAGGAATCTAGAAGTAATGAATATAAAGCGATTCAAACCAAATTTCGAGATGACACTGTAAAATGTCACTGAAATGTCATATAAGAAAATCATCGCGACAGGATATTGTTTTCATAGTTACCTGGATAATATAACAAAGTCCTCACCTAGATGACAAATTTCACTTTTTCTTCGATTTATTTTGCCTATTAGTCCAAAAGAAGATTGTCTAGGATTGTTGGCATTGAAAGGTCGATGTGGTGATGATATTGCATTGAATACAAGAAATAACAGAATATTCCACTCTACAGAAACAAATAGTATGATTGGAATGAGGAAAGGTTTTGTTTCTAATTAGGAGAAAAAAATTATTCAAGAAAATGTTTGGGGGCAGATATTTATATATATAATATTTGCAATATTATGGTGTTAGAACACTAAACACTTCAACCCACTAAACACCATAAACTTTTAACTAAACACCGACGCGTTTCGACAGCAAAGCTGTCATTATCAAGGCGATAATAAAACTTTCAGTTTTATTATCGCTTTGTTGTCGAAACGCCTTGGTGTTTAGTTAAAAGTTTTTGGTGTTTAGTGGGTTGAAGTGTTTAGTGTTGTACTTCTGCACCAAGAGAGTTCAGTGAAGAGGTTCCAATAATGGTATTAGTGATCAAGATGGTCAATATAATTCTAAACTACAGGCGAAAGGACATATACAGCCTGAGTCAAAGGATACGCCATGAAATATATATATATATATTTATATATGTATATTGAGGGTAAAAGTATCGACCGTACTTGTTAGGACAAAACACGAAATGTCAGGGTAATCGGTCTGTTGTTGAAATCAAAAACTCATTTATTCATAAGCTCAATATTTCGTTATATTTTATAACTTCTTCAGGAGCATGCTACAAAGGTATACAACAAATTATAAAAAAGCAATTAATCTATGTGTGTGTGAATTACTTACAATTTGAGTTTTAAAAATGTTGATCTCTGTATGACATGAGTAAAATTAATCGGCACTAACGAGGACAAACACATTAAAATTGTTGGTTTAATTATTAAAAATTATAATTTTATTAAAATTGAAATTTATGTCAATAGATTAAAACTTCGAATGTGCAAGGATAACCAATGTGAGAACGGACGAATTTCTTGTTGTTTTTTATAAAAGAGGAGTAAGAAATTATAAAGTATTTAAAATGCAAAAATGATACGAGGTTCAACTGAAAAGTTAAAGTTGTCGTTGTAGTTGTAAAACGTTCGAATAAATTATATTTAGTTGACTGGTATCAGTTTTGAAATTTATACTATTGTGATTGTTATTGATGTGAACCATTTCTAAAAATAAACGTTTTTTGTAATTATTTTCAGTTTCTAAAATTTTAATTTTACTGTAATCAAAAATATGATCATGGTTTATACTATGTGACGCAAGTGCGCATGAAACCTTGCCAATCCTACAATCGCTTCTATGTTGGATTATTCGGTGTTTTAACAGTTGCGATGTTTGACCTATGTAGAAGCTATTGCAACTATTACACGGTATGCTATAAACGGTGTTACAAATTTCTAAGGTTGGGGTTTTATCCTTAGGTTTCGTTAATATATTACGTATAGTGTTAGTGTTGTATTTGGCGATTTTGATATTGTTAAATGATTTAAAGGTAGCAATTATTTTATCAGTTAAATCGTGAATATAAGGTATCTTCCTGTAGATGACGACTCCATTCGCAATCGGATCCTCTGTTGGACCATCGAAAACATTGGAATTATAAATTAATTGATTTAAAATCTTTTTTGGATAGCCGTTATTGGTAAAAATGTCAAATAACTTTTTTAAGTTATCCTGAACAAAAGAATGGTGGCTGATATGTAAAATTCTATTTTTGAGAGCAATGACTGTGTTGTATTTTTGATTAATGGGATGGTTGGAGTGAAAGTTAATAAATCTACCAGAAGCTGTGGGTTTCTGGTACCAATCAAGAATGATTTTATTTTCTTGTGTTCGGATAACTCTAGTGTCCAAAAACGGAACACTTCGTGATGATTCTGTTTCAATTGTGAATTGTATATGTGTATTGAAAGCGTTGAAAATGTCAAGTGTCTGCTGGATCATATTGTTAGGGACAGCTGTGATTAAATCATCAACATATTTGAAAATAAAAGGTGGTAAACTACCATTTCAACCACCTTTTTCAAATATGTTGATGATTTAATCACAGCTGTCCCTAACAATATGATCCAGCAGACACTTGACATTTTCAACGCTTTCAATACACATATACAATTCACAATTGAAACAGAATCATCACGAAGTGTTCCGTTTTTGGACACTAGAGTTATCCGAACACAAGAAAATAAAATCATTCTTGATTGGTACCAGAAACCCACAGCTTCTGGTAGATTTATTAACTTTCACTCCAACCATCCCATTAATCAAAAATACAACACAGTCATTGCTCTCAAAAATAGAATTTTACATATCAGCCACCATTCTTTTGTTCAGGATAACTTAAAAAAGTTATTTGACATTTTTACCAATAACGGCTATCCAAAAAAAAGATTTTAAATCAATTAATTTATAATTCCAATGTTTTCGATGGTCCAACAGAGGATCCGATTGCGAATGGAGTCGTCATCTACAGGAAGATACCTTATATTCACGATTTAACTGATAAAATAATTGCTACCTTTAAATCATTTAACAATATCAAAATCGCCAAATACAACACTAACACTATACGTAATATATTAACGAAACCTAAGGATAAAACCCCAACCTTAGAAATTTGTAACACCGTTTATAGCATACCGTGTAATAGTTGCAATAGCTTCTACATAGGTCAAACATCGCAACTGTTAAAACACCGAATAATCCAACATAGAAGCGATTGTAGGATTGGCAAGGTTTCATGCGCACTTGCGTCACATAGTATAAACCATGATCATATTTTTGATTACAGTAAAATTAAAATTTTAGAAACTGAAAATAATTACAAAAAACGTTTATTTTTAGAAATGGTTCACATCAATAACAATCACAATAGTATAAATTTCAAAACTGATACCAGTCAACTAAATATAATTTATTCGAACGTTTTACAACTACAACGACAACTTTAACTTTTCAGTTGAACCTCGTATCATTTTTGCATTTTAAATACTTTATAATTTCTTACTCCTCTTTTATAAAAAACAACAAGAAATTCGTCCGTTCTCACATTGGTTATCCTTGCACATTCGAAGTTTTAATCTATTGACATAAATTTCAATTTTAATAAAATTATAATTTTTAATAATTAAACCAACAATTTTAATGTGTTTGTCCTCGTTAGTGCCGATTAATTTTACTCATGTCATACAGAGATCAACATTTTTAAAACTCAAATTGTAAGTAATTCACACACACATAGATTAATTGCTTTTTTATAATTTGTTGTATACCTTTGTAGCATGCTCCTGAAGAAGTTATAAAATATAACGAAATATTGAGCTTATGAATAAATGAGTTTTTGATTTCAACAACAGACCGATTACCCTGACATTTCGTGTTTTGCCCTATATATGTATATATATATTTTTTTTTAAATGTGTGGTGGGTGCTTAGTTGCAGTGACTCCGTAAGCTGTATTACTTGTCTGGCTATCACTGCAACTCTTGCGGTGTAGTTTAGTGTGTGTAAGTTGTGTTTAAATGGCTTTGTGGCAGCATCATATCACCATTTATGATGCCGCGCTGTTAATCACTTTGCTCCTAACAGCGAATGGCAAGTCGATCCGGAATTAAACTCTCTGAAAAAATGTCACCGTCCCTCCAGAGAATTGAACCCCGGCACCTATCGTCCTCTCACAACAATAGTCAGCCGCCTAACCACTGCGGCCATCGACCCGTTATTACTGGTAGTATTGAGAATTGACAGAAATTTTATTAATAAAAGTTATGTCAACCAACACATACTTTAACTCTGTGCATAAAATCTTATACAGCGTGTCCCATATTAAAGTTGTTATAAAAAGTGTACTTTTCTAAATGGAATGGCCCATATATTTTTATTTTCATTGTCAGATTATCTGATTCTGAACAAAAAAAAATCTCAGTAATTTTTTGTGAAGCTCATAATTTCCGCGAAAAAAGGAATTTATAGTTATTGTTACTAAATCTCCACTGCATGCAAATAAGAAAACGATAGGAAAATCATAGTATAAAACTTTTGCATTAGGATGCCTTCGATTTGGAAATCTTCGCATATAAAGGCGAACAGCTTCATTAAAGTTTTCATCTGCCCTGCCAATGGTTAGGAGCATATCCACTAGCTCATTTCTACTGTAAAGTTGTGGTATGTTTATCAATAAACAGCAATTAAAAGCAGCACAATTAGAATTACTAATATTCTGACAAACAATAACGTTTAGCATTTGTCAACTACATTTTTATTTCAGCGCATGCTATGATTTTTTTTCACTTTCTTATAAGAGTAATAATGAAAATTGGATGACAAAATCTACAAAATAATTTTTTTCACGAGAACTAAGAACAAAAAATTATTTAGATATTTTGTTTAGAATTAAGTAGCCTTACGATTAAGATAAAAATGTATAGTTAAGTCCATTTAACAAATGCATATTTCTATTGTTAACTTTTTTTATAGGACACGATCTATAACATTTTTACACATAAAATTAAAGTATGTGTTGATGCGCACAATTTTTGTAAACAACATTTTTAGCTATTCCCACTAATAACATTAATATATTTGATGGCGTATCCTTTGACTCAAGCTGTATATATTTTTTTATATTAAGAGAAGTAATTTTACTTGAAAGCAAAGTATCCTTTTTGCTCAAAATCATGAAAGACAAAAATTAATTTATTTTGCAAGCCTACTAAAAATAATGCAGCAATTGACAACTAGCATTTCAAAATAATTTTAAATATGAGAAAATTCCATATCAACATTGACGCTTGTCGAGGGAGTTTAAAATAAACAATTATGGAGTCCGCATTGAAATATATGGAGATGTCAATCTGTTAACTTTCAACACTTGGAATGGTATTCTTGATTAATGTTTTCAATTAAAGAAATTTACTGTTCTTTTATTCTTTGGATCAACAATCTTTATTTTTATTTCTTTTTATTTTTTATTATGATATAACTTATCTAAGCGAGCAAAAACAAAGAAGGTAGTATTAAAAAATGCCACAAAAAATCAGGCAACAGAAAACCATTCCATCAAGATAATAAGAGAAAAGAGACAAAGAAATATAATTAAAAATGGAAAATATGAAAGGATTGAAAAAGGCACAAGAACCAAAGACGCGCAAAAAGGCAGAGTACTTAGGCATTTCTGCAGTTAAAGATTGAAGAAAAGTAAGCCAGTACTTCAGATTCAGGCAACTCAGTCTTTTGCTCATTGTGAAAAACATTGATTTGGTCCATGATAGAACCGCCGAGGCTTAAGTGTATAACCTAAATACTACATACTTCCTATGACGGTGCGTTTCAAATTATTAATAATGATTTCTGCATCGCAATGCTTCCAGTCAACTTAATAAAAACGCTTAAGTGCTGATCAGAATGGAATTTGTTTGAAAACGTAAAATACACTTGTCGGTTTAAAAAAGATTCCTCAAACTTACTTTTTATAGTTGTTGCTATTGACTAAGCAGTGTCTGGCTATGATCCAAAAACTAAACAGCAATCTAACTAATGCATTCATTCGAAGATCGAAGAAGATCCTCACTCAAGTATTTGCTGGAGACTCCTGCTTTAGGTTTCCGAGACAAATCTCGCAATATTCTGGTAGATTACGCGAAAGGGGATAGTTTTTGTTAATTGTTGCGATTGTAAAACTGTCTATATAATGACGTTTTTTGTAGCAATCTAAAAATAGTATTTTTACGTCGACATATCACTCATTAAAGTAATACTATGATGAAGGTTAGAACATATATATATACATATAGAATAAGATGAGGGTATACTGTAGCTTAGGTATAAGGGTGAGGGAGGTAGATTGACATCCGTTAGTTCCGCAGGGAGGAAATAATAAAGGGAATTGCCAGAAATACGTACACAATTACGCCGAGACTATTAAGATTAGATATATACATATATACACACCTCATGTTTACTCGTCGTATTCCTTTTGTAATAATGTATGATCTAAATTAGAGGAGTTCGCAAACGCATGCAAGGCACAGCATCAGTCTACTTCAACCCCTTGGATTGTCTGATGTATATATATAGACATAGTAGAATGTAGGTGTATGGGTTGTGTTTGGTGTGGTGGATGATCTACTACAGGAACGAAAGGCTTAGATTGTTGCGGGTGAAGTTAACGGAGAAACGCGAACCATGTTACGTCAATAAACGGCGCCATCTAGCGGTCTTAATAGATTAATGGTTGATTACCGTCAGGTGAATATAAGGGTGGTGAGGTGGAAGGTAGGGATAACAAATGGGAGATATTACGATAGTGGATGAAGGAAACTTTGTCGTTTGTAGTCGCAAATCTTTTTTGATAGATTGTCTTATAAATTGTTAAGTTGTCTGGATTGAATATCAAATACCCACCTTCTTCAATATATCTTCACCGTCGAAAGCACTTATTCACGTTTTTCAAGCCTTCCATCCCAGAATAAAACTAAAGTGCATTAACCCAGTATAACAAATATGTTAAATCCCACGTGAAATCTTTAACACACAACATCGCAAAATATAAATCGCGTACTATACTACACTATTATAAATCAACCCACACCTTTTATAAGCTGTGCAAGCAAGTGGCGAGCATACCTTAGCTTCATACATTCCACGTGCGATTTCGGTTAACCCGCTTGTTCTTCCGCCCTTTTTCCGCGATGGCAGGCCGCCCTATTTAACATATTTTCGACAAAGGATTTCTAATCCGCTCCTATATATTCAACTCAGGTGGCGCTGGTGAGGTATTTGCCTGAGAAACACCTTCCCCCCCTTCGCCCGTAGAGAAAGGCGAAAGGAGTGAAAATGTTTAAGGCGTTTCGGTTTTATGCACAGCCGACAGCACCGACGCGGATTATTAAAATAGTTGGAAAATTTTAGAAGCAGGGTGTCTACCAGAATAGCTTAGTTGTCATTCAGTGCTGGTGCCTACGTTTGCCGTATAGGAAGAAGGGTATGAAGGTCAAAGTGTACGATGGATTCCTAATATCAGCGTTATTCATTTTCTAGTTAAGCGTTATATACATATGTCGTAGGCATATTATAAAATCAGGCGTATTATAATATGTCTAGTTAAATTCGAAACGGTTAGGCATACTATAAAAAGTTCAATAAAAAAAAATGCTGATTATTGCAGGCGTATTATTATAAGCCGGCTATGGAAGTAAGCTTTTTACATTGACCTCTTGTTTACAGAATATGACTGACTTCGAGTTTAGACTTTTTGTTTTGGCGCGCTATGTGGTAATCGTACATAACCTAAAATCATCGGCATTGTGGTGATTGTGGAATTAAAAACAAACTGCTTTTTGATTAACGGAAAATATGCTGTACGACGTTCGAGATTGCGAAAAAGTCTGCGTTCTATACAGAATCGGATATTATATATGCTTGTAAGTATAGTGAATTCTTTAAACTAAGCCATTGAAAAAAAAAGAAAAACAACGTAAAAGTAATAAAAGAAGAGAAATTACATCTCAAGAAATAATACTACTTATGAAGATTATTTTGAAAAGTTGAACGAAGTACATATTAGTACCGGCCATGAAGGACGTGACAAAAGAATGAAGGACCTGATAGATTTACAATCAACTCCCGATGGAGAGCTTAAATGGCTAATGAACTACCAAGACCATCTTACGAAATTCGTACATTTCTTGCATCCTTTAGAATAAAAACGTGCAGAAGAAGTATGTGGGGAACTTCTTAAAATATTTTTGGAATTTGGGGCGCCTGCAATTTTGCAAAGTGACAATGGAAGAGACTTTGTGAATAGTATAATAGAAAACTTGCTGTCTATAGGTGGCCCACTTGTAAAATGATTAACGGTCGCCCACGTCATCCTCAAATTCAAGGTAGTGTTGAGAGAGCTAACCAAGATGTGGAAAATGGATAGAAGATAATAATCAGCTAAATGGGCTGAGGGTTGCTATTTCGTACAATGGCAGAAAAATTCGTCTTACCACCGAATTATCAAATGAAGTCTTTGTAAATCTTTTTTGGTGTTGATTTTCCAGTTGGATTTTCGACATCAAGCTTACCTTCAGAACTTATCCAAGAAATAACAAGTAAAGAGGAATTGGAAAATGTTATTAATACTCAAGAACGTCAGTCAAGAAATAAAGAAAGAGCAGGAACTGATATTCATAATAGTTATGCAGCTGACACAAATGGAGAGAAAGATATTCAAGTGTTTGAAATGTCTGACATTTATAGAAAATACTGAAACGGAATCTAACATTATTATCGATGAAATTGATACTAACATAAATGCTAGTAAAAAAATGGAATCTAGAATATTTAGATTTGATTTAGAATGGAAGTTATGTAAAAATGAAGACACAATTTTAACAGAAAGAACCGCAAGTGCTGCTGAACAAAAACGGGCAGCAGAAAAGATGCTTCAGAAAGTCAAAATAAGTTCAAATGAATCAATAGGACAAAATGTTGCCGTTGAAGTACCGAAATTAGACCGAAGTCCCTTGGACGCAAAAAACATTGTAGGAACAATTTTACAAATTTCCAATGGAGAATACCAAATAGGAACGAGTTATGGAGTGGTAAATAGATGGATATCTGGAGAAGAACTTATTAGTGTTCCGATTTGTTCCAAAAAACATGTCGATATCTTTAAGAGAAGCTTTGGCGAAACAATCAAAATTTAACGGACAAGGTTTCAAAAGTGTTCGTCTGTGTCAAGTAAAGTACAGTGTCGCAGCAAAAAGTGTTACTGCTTTAGAGGATTGACCAAATGCACCAGCAAGTGCCACAGGAGTGGACTGTGCTCCAACAAATAACACAGGTCGACATGATTTTTCTAACATTAATGAAAATGCTCTTGTTGTGTTTCAATTAGGTAGTTATTAAAACACCTTTTCACAGAAATGGCCTACCACATCTCATTTACGAGTACCTGTTTGTCCTTTATATCATGGGATTGTTGAAATATTTGGTACCTGGCTTTAGACAATGTAGCAAGGATTATCACGAGAGGTAGCGGGGGTGTTTCCAACGTATTCTACGAGCATTTAAGCTCACTTTTATGTTTCTCTAAAGTTTAGTTTGATTCTGTCTCGTGTACAGTGCAGTCAAGTGTTTTTATCGTATTTTATATAAAATGGCAAGTCAGGGGATAAGTTTTGTTATATATGTGGACGATTTATTTTTAAGTACCTAACAGGCTAGATTCATATCCGAGGAAGTAAAAAAGCCTATCTTTTATATGTTAAGTGCCAAATTGGAGATCAAGATAAAAGTTGGGCTCTTCATGTTTGAGTTGTTAGGTAAGTCCAGTGGATGCATCGCAAGACAAATTCTATGCCGTTTGCTGTTCCTATGGTGTGGGGAGAACCTACTGACCATGTAAGTGAAATTTGCCTTCTGCACTGAGGCCAGTTCCTCATAGCCAGGAATTACCGGTGCCGTTTGCGCATTTAAACTTGGACAACGTTATGTTTTCCGATGATTCTAATTCTTCATCAGGATCTGATCCACAACTTCCTGAGAACGCCAGTAATGACGCTAAATTTTTACCAACTATCAATAAACCTCACTTAATAAGTCAGAATGAATTAAGTGATTTGGTACGTAACCTGCGTTTAACAGTGGAACCTATTAGATAAAAGTATAAGCGTTTCACTTTACCGAAAACGGAATATAATGATGGTTTAATGCATGAGCTTATCTGGAACATGCACCTTCCGAGTGACGTTTATTCATAGATTGCTTCATAATAGAAACGAAAAACCATCTATTTCTTTAGCCCATTCAGCCACAATGAAAGAAAACTATGAAAACTTAGCTACCATACTAAATCACGTTAAATATGAATAGTATCAGTGGGATATTTAAAAGTGATAGGTATATTGCTAGGACTTCAAGGGGGTTTTATAAAGTATTGTTGTTTTTTGTGTCTATGGGACAGTCGAGCAACAAAAGAACATTTCATTAAGAAGGATTGGCTTCATAGAACTTTATTTGAACCAGGTACTTCAAATATGAAATATGCCTCCCTTGTTAACCCACAAAAGGTGCGGACTAATGAAAAACTTTGTTAAAGCTATGGACAAAGACGGTAATGGTTTAAAGTACCTAAAAGAAATATTTCCTTAGTTAAGTGATGTAAAACGAAAAGAAGGCATCTTTATTGGACCTCCAATAAGGAAACTTTTAGGTGATATCTGTTTCTGAGAAAAATTAAATGAAAAGGAACTGGCAGCTTGCAACTGTTTTGTAGGTCTAGTGAAGAGATTTCTAGGTAATAACAAAGATGAAAACTATAAAACCCTCATAGATGAACTCTTAAAAGCCTACCATATACTAGGATGTCGGATGTCTTTAAAAATTTGGATGCAGTAAGTGACGAACAAGGAGAGATTTCACCAGGACATCAGGACAATGTAAACACGATACCAGGGCGCTGAGACCCATCTATGTTGGGCGACTATTGCTGGTTTTTAAAAAGAATCATCTCTTAGTACTTCACATTTCTCTACTGAGTTTAAACATAGCAATTGCAATCCTTTTACTCTGCAACACGTTTCTTCTGAAGAAATTATCAAGGTTTTGGCGTCCTTCCGTGCTAATAAGACCGCTGGAGATGACCTTATGCCCAGTTTTCTTGTGCGGCATGGTAGATTTGTGTTTGGAAAACCTCTATCATATCTATTTAATTTAGCTATTGATTCATGTACTTTTCTTGCAGCATGGAAATCTGCCAGAGTAGTTCCAATATTTAAAAAGGATGACAAGTCCTGTATAGACAATTATAGACCCATATCTATTTTGTCCAATTTTGCAAAAGCTTTTGAAAGCATCATCTATTCATGTTTATATTATAACACCAAAACTTATATATCTCCTCATCAACATGGTTTTGTTCGTGGTAGGTCTACAGTTACAAATTTATTATCAATCACGCAATTTATCAGCGAGCAACTTGATGCTCAACGTCAAGTTGATGTAATATATACAGATTTCAGCAAAGCATTTGACATCATTGATCATGGTATTCTATTGTAAAAACTATCAATGTATGGGCTAAGTTCTTCGTTACTATCGCTTTTACGATCGTATGTGACGCAGAGAACTAATTATATCTTTTAAAATGGTTATAAGTCATTTGATTTTTGTCCTTCATCTGGAGTACCTCAAGGGTCTCACCTGGGTCCGCTTCTGTTTGTCTTGTTTATTAACAACTTACTTGATTCACTAACCTGTCCAGTACTTGCCTACGCTGATGATTTAAAGATTTATCTTCCCATCAAGTCGTTCAATGATGTAGGTACTGTGTCTACAACAGAACTTGGATACTATAAGCCACTGGTGCTCCGAATTTAAATTACAGCTGAATGTTAATAAATGTTCCATTGTTTTTTACACCAGAAAAGTAAATTCCATCGATTCTATATATGAAATAGGAGGTAATCTTTTAACACGTTCTTATACTGTCAAAGATCTTGGTGTTTTATTCGACTCCCGCCTTCCTTTGTGCCACACCTTACTAATTTATCTATTTCCAGTTCAAAAACACTACGGTTTATATTACGCTCATCTAAATTCTTTAATAACATATCTTTAATTAAAATTTTATACTTCACTTTTGTTGTCATCAAGCTTGAGTATGCTTCTGTGGTATGGTCTCCGCACTACATCCACTTACAATTATCTATTGAAAAGGTTCAGCGCCGTTTCTTAAAATATCTTTCTTTCAAACTGGATAACTCTTACCTTGAGAGAGGAATTGATTATACCTCGCTCTTAGTAAGGCATGGCGTGACGTCACTGGAGAGCAGAAGGAGAATACACGGAGCCAGGTTCTTATGGAAGATAATTCATGGTTCATCTGATTGTCCGTCTCTTCTTTCAAACATTAATTTCTTTGTGCCTCGCCTTTCCTCTCGTTCTTCCCCCACCTTTGCATATCCATTTTCCCGAACAAATTTATTACAACATTCTCCGCTGTATACTATGTGTCGTCTGGCCGACATACATTGTGGAGATATATTTTATAATTCCATCAGCGATCTGCCGTTGGGTTGATTTCATTTCATTTAATTTTATTTAATTTCAATCAGTCTTACAATAATGCAAATTTTTCCCAAACGCCAATTATTTAAACATATTTTTATATAAAAATATGCCGTCCCGAAAGTGGAGTCGAACCACCTTGTAGGGCTATCGCGGCTCTACCGCATACCGATGCGACCACCGGGGGCTTCGACTACACAAGTAAACTTCACATATATATGCGAACGAGATGTTATGATGACCTAGGATAGGCAACATATGTGTGATATATGTGAAGTTTACTTGTGTAGTCGAAGCCCCCGGTGGTCGCATCGGTATGCGGTAGAGCCGCGATAGCCCTACAAGGTGGTTCGACTCCACTTCGGGACGGCATATTTTTATATAAAAATATGTTTAAATAATTGGCGTTTGGGAAAAATTTGCATTATTGTATTTACATACGCCAAGAAAGTAATACACTTCGGTGTCAAAAATGTTGCCTATCCTAGGTCATCATAACATCTCGTTCGCATATATATGTGAAGTTTACTTGTGTAGTCGAAGCCCCCGGTGGTCGCATCGGTATGCGGTAGAGCCGCGATAGCCCTACTAGGTGGTTCGACTCCACTTCGGGACGGCATATTTTTATATAAAAATATGTTTAAATAATTGGCGTTTGGGAAAAATTTGCATTATTGTATTTACATACGCCAAGAAAGTAATACACTTCGGTGTTCAATCAGTCTTAATTTCCTTGTTTGGAGTACTAGAATAGAATATTAAATAGAATAGATACTAGAATATTGTATGTATTAGGTAATCTTGGTTTGTTACAGTTGCATGAGCTATGTATTAGTGTACATATAATTTGTATTTTTTACCCTATAAATGTAAATCGTTGGGTAATAAAGAATCTATTATTATTATTATCTCTTTTTATACTGGACACAAGAGAAAAAATTGAAATATTATATTTTGTCGCTATGTATATGATATCTTTATGTAATATTTTATATTTTTTAATGTACAAGGTTCTTAGTAAACTGTCTTTGCTTAGATTTAACATGCTTATATTAAATAAACATTAGAATTTTACAAATATGTCGTCTTCTTTACTTTATCCGACCACCAACCCCTGTAACAAAAAAACTGTACGTATTACAGTGTCCAACATATCATTTTCGGATTTAGGGCCACAAAACACTTTATGTCCACCTATTTCCATTAATGTTAGTTCAAAAAATTTGTTGACCTGTGTAATTATTTTTTTATTTTTGATTTTTTCTTATATGGATATCAACCAAAAATAGAAATAATTTATATTTATTCAAAATATCGAGCGTGTGGTATTACGACAGGTACACCAAAATCACTTAATAAAGGGATTATCAGTTCGATAATAAAATCTGACATTTTTAGCTTTTGCAATACAACATGACATTAATTTTATAAAAACCCTGCCAGCATAGCAGACATTTTATAATACGACTAAAATGGTCAGTCGTATTCTGAAATAAGTCATCTTATAGGATCTGTAACAATATTAAGGACATTAAAACTGTGATTTACTGCAGGTTATCTTAAAAAAAATACTGGTATGGACAATTTATATTGTTAGGCTGGTTTTATTTCGTATAACTTATGCGGGTCATGTTATTTTCAAAAGCGCTTATCTGTTGAAAAAACTGTAGAAATTGTCAACCAGTAGCATCTACCTAGTAAAGGATGGTCTGGTCCCGTTTTGGACAACTTTTCTATCAGAAACAGCAGACCAACTCCGATTTCCATATTATTCTGTCATGTGCAAATTACCCACGCAAAATTTAATTTACTAACCGAGTTAAGATTAGACCAGACGACGACTACATTTCTCGTGCAGGCTGATACTATCAGGTACCTTGTTATGTTGAGTAGAGCACGCGGGTTGCGATATCCCCCGAAAACCTTAAAGCTGCGTCGGCTGTAAGGACGGGGGATACGAGAGTAGTTTGGTGTAACGCCATCTGGCGGTAATATTTACGAGAAAAGGCGACCGTCGTGTGCATGTTCTAAACATTAAACACGCGGAAAACCGGTGTGGAAACTCGAACTTCACACACATACACACACGCACACATGCATATTGCGTTCATGTTTCGAATACCTTGAATAAAATCCATAAAGTTTAGCTTGCGGCGTAACCTTTAATTCCCTTCCCTCTACGTATATACATCGCTACCAGACGTCCCCAGTTCCCGCTCGAGAATCGCGAAAACGACAACGTGGATAACGCATAACGCGAGAAAAGTGATTTGTCGGAGTTTCCGATTGTAGTTTTCTAGGTGACAGATGTGGCCGTCGTTCCTTCTTTTTTCCTAAAGAAGCGGCATATACGTCGTCAGCGAAACGTTCTGACGATGGTTCGACGCTATGAAAAGTTTTTTTGCGCGTTCGTTGGGTGTTTGATGGGACGGCTCCAAAATGTACCGTATTGAGAAAAAATTCGGCTCTATATTGTTAGGGATTTATGTTATTCTAAAAATATCTGTTGGGATAAAGATCACGTTGATGACTTTCATCTTTCTAAAAAAAGTAACGAAAAAATCGTTGCCTGTCGTTATTTTTAAGAATGAAAATGTTTGCATTTATGAATAGAGTCTATACGAAATTACGTACTACTAAATTTGAAAAGGCTCCTTAGAGGACGTTCATTTTCTAAGGCATAACAAATTACAGGAGAATAATGATGACTATCAAATTGTGTTGAAATACAGGGTGATTAGTGAAAATGTGCTATTAAAAGTATTATATAAACGGATCGGAATTTTAAAACAAAGTTGGTTATGGTTGAATATGAACTATCAAAATATTTTCGAATAAATATCACTTCCGATTAACCGGAAGTGGGCATCAACTTCGATTTTTTAAATCGCATGCTATAAAATAAATTAAAAATTCAGCTTCTATGATAAATTTTACACATATTTCATGTATCCTAACCTTATACCTAAATACTGTTCCTTCTGAGTTATTCGCAATTAACGAAAAAAAATGACAGATACCGATTTTACTTTATAGTGATATTACGTCACGTAAGAGTAAAAGAGTAATATTGTGTAGTTACACAACATTTGAAGTTCTTCTCTGTAACATTATACAGGGTGTTTAAAAACTTAGCTGCTTATAAATAAGTTCAGTCTTCGGAAAGTAGATTTTTTTAAATGGAAAGGTTTTCTTAGATATTCTGATTCTAAAAAATACTACTCCTATCTTTTAATCTGTATTAGATGTTAAAATGCTCAGATATGTCAATTTACTGAAGCAAGGGTGCTTAGCTAATTTGTTTTACATACTTACTTGCCATTTATTTTGACGTCTGTCATTTTGTTAATCGTATTTTCATAAATTCTTCTCATTGAATTATGGGAATACGGGATCCTTTAGGCAAATAACACCAGATGCTATTCGAAGATCAACAATCAAAGGAATACGCCTCTGAATATAGAATGCCTCAATAGAAACGGTTGCAATATCGAACCATTTAGATACCGTAAAACGAGGTGACTTTGTGACAGATTTTACACTTTTAATAATTTTTCGAGGTCGAGTAAATAATATGAAGTGGCCACATCATTTAGGTACTAAACAATGACGATGTGAAACAAAAAAAACAATAGTAGTTTAGCCAGAATTTTGATGTATAGTAGTCACACATTCACCCCATCACTCGGGGTGACTTTTTGACAGCATTGAGCTTTCACTATGTAGAACACAATGTCACCTTTATGTGAGGAGATTTTGGAACATTATAACCACGTAAATATATACAAAGCTCTAAATTCGTCACAAAATTACCTCCTAACTGAATCATCAATACCCATGTCACAAAGTCAACCCAAATAATAAATATTATTATAAAATTAGTATTCCATACCTAAGCAAAATTGAAATTATGAAGCACATAGAACAGATCTGTATTACTTCTAAGTATCTTCCTTTTCTTGCGTTTCTCGGAGAGTTACTTTTTTTTTTCACTTAAAGCTTTTTCTAATGATTCAGATGTAGTTTTTATAGAGGATCGTTGGATTAGCCGAGGTGGACCTCACTTATGGCCTGCACGATCTCCGGACTTAAATTCCCTGGATTTCTTCCTGTGGGGCCATTTGAAGTCCTTGGTGTACGCTACTCCATTGGAAAACGTAGTAGACTTAAGAAATCGAATCATTGCTGGGTGCAACTCAATTAAAACCGATCCTGGTGTTCTTGAGAGAGTTCGCCAGTCAATGAGGAGAAGATTGGATTCTTGCATCCGAGCTCGAGGTGGTCACTTTGCATAGTTTTTGTAAATTTTGGTTGGTAAAATTGTTGGTTTGGTAAAATATTTGTTTTTGCCCTTGAATAAAACCCTTCTGTAATAAATGGACATGCACTAAAATGTTTTTTTTTACTAAAAAATGGTACGTCGTACGATAAAAAGTTAAGAGAGCTTTTTTCGTCACAATTGAACAAATAATAAAAAAATATTTTTACTTTTAGAGAAATCAGCGGCGTCCAATTTTTTTCTTGAAAAATAGCCTGTGACGTGCCAATACGCGCGCCACTGGTACGACTGAACCATCGTGTTGTATTGCAAAGTATGTGTCTCCCACAGCTATTAACACGCCTAAAATGTCATTATGATATCTCAAATTGTTTTGGAAAAATCTAATTTTTACTGTTTTTTTTTAATTAAACTTCAACACGCTGTAGATCGGTAACGAAGCGTTTGCGGACCTATGTTTATAGGAACTTTTTTGTATAAAATAACCTGGGCAATCACCCCCCTTTAATATTGCCGCATCTTTTTTAAACACCCTGTATATTTAGAACAAAATTCAAAAATCCCGAAAAAATTCTATTGCCAACCCATCAGATATTTGCTTATGTGGGGATTAATTAATCGTCACTATCTTTTCTTTGGTGCAAAGAAGGGTTTGTTTAAACCAGTTGAACTTTTAATCTTCGGATTATTTATTCTATTTAACTAGAGGTGGTGCAAATGAGCATTAATGGAACACGAACCGTGGATATATTTGGTAGAAATTGTAGCAGATTGTGTAGCATTCCCAAAAATTTGAGTTTTGATTTTCTCAAGATCAGGTTTTAATCCTTCATCTCTTATTATATTATTTAACATTTTAGTTTATATTGGATTTTGTTTAACGTTTCCTTTACTGTTACTTGAGCACTTAATTGAAGTTATAACAAGTATCTTATTAATACATTACAATCAAGTTCAACAAGATTTCCTGATACAAGGACATACCAGGCAACAAAATAGCAAACCAGCTGATAAGAAAGGGTTCTGAAAGAGCATTTAGATGTATAGTTTTTGTAGGGGCGACTTCCTAGTAGTCCCTTCTACTTCCATGGCATTTCTAAAATATGCACCGAATAATTACATTAAAAAATCTCACCCCTCTTAGTACAAAAAAGTGTCACAATCTCACCTCGATATTTGTTGACATTTCATTTCGTAGAGCATAAGTACTTTATTTTTAAGAAGAACAAAGAGGTGATGGCACTTACTGCTTCTTAATAGATCATACTATAACACTATCATATGAAAAAATAGATAAAACAAACGGGTCAAGTTACACAAGAAAAAGTATTGCAACTTTCTGATAAAGTAAAAATTGCTTATTTACCTTAAAAAATATGTGTGTGTAAAAAAACTGCAGTACGACGGCGAGACATAATACGTGACAGTGCTTCAACCGTTTACCGATGCGTGTGCGAGAGGTTGCTACAATAACATAATTTTCAAAGGAGTGTGGTGCTGTCACAAAGTCGTCTGGGTGTCACAAAGTCACCTTGTTTTACGGTAACTTATTTATTTATGTTATTATTATTGTTGTTTTATAATTTTTCTACTGTACGTTTTATATTATCGTTTCTATTATTTTAATTTTACCTAATTTGTTATTAATTATTTAGACCTTTGATGTAAATTTACTTTATGTTGATTATTCAAATACCGTTTTCTGGAAGTATTTAGGAGAATTCTTAGATAATCTAAATTTTTTACTGATATTGTTCTTCACCATTGTTCTACGAACATATCGGTTGCTAAAACTTTTATATCTTAAAAATTCTTAGAAATTTTTGCTGATCATTGGTTTTAAATGTTAGTATCTTTCACGAAAGTTCGATACGTTTATTTTACTATTTGATTACATCAAAGGTCTAAATAACATTTGCATAATAAATAAATTCATGATTACTTGATTTGGTCTATTCTCAATGTTAATCCATTATAACACACAATACATACTCAGAAAAATGTATTGTACAGAAGCAAAAACAATGTTATTACAGATAAAATAATAATTGTAAAAAAATACTAAGATTACAATATATTTTGTAACAAATACAATATTTTTTTTTATTGTAAAGTAACTTTCGTAGAATCACAATATCTAATAAAATCTATACCAAAAATTAAACGAGATTGTTAACCTCGATATTAGGGGAAATAATAACCATACTTCTAGAAGGAACATTACCCCGAATAAATCTGATAATGCCATTAATGTTGAGGAAGGTGTTGCTGAGAAACCGTGGAAGAAAGTGACACACCGAAACAGAAGGAGGCCTGTGATTGGTAAAAATATAGATGCAAAAGTAAAAGGAGTTCCAAAACTGGTGTATCTACATGTTTCTCATGTGGACAAATCTACAACTGCGGATGACTTAAGAATGATGCTCTGCGGATCTTTCGAGGAGGTGAGGTGTGAGCCATTTACACCGAGGTTCCCAGAATTCTACTCCTCTTTCAAGGTGTCCATATATGAAGAGAACTTCAAGCAAGCGATAAATCCCGAATTATGGCCGGCTGGGATATGTATTAGCAAGTTTTTTCAGAAGCGGAGGGTGGCGCAATCAGTGAAATAGTCTATAGCCCAAGTTTTTTTGCTGTTAAACGTCCAGAGTCTGAATTTGCAATCGATTGACCTTCTGGAAATTGAACTAGATACTTGTAAGGTGGACTTTATTTGTTTGACTGAAACGCACGCTTTAGTGATGCGATTGTGAGTAAAATTATATCAGGCTATAAGTTATGTAGCTTTTACTGTAGACAAACCCTTCAGAAGGGGGGTGTAGCTATGTATTGCAAATCAGATCTGGAATACAAATCAATTGATGTAAGCCGTTTTTCTGTTGACAAACACTGTGAAATGTGTGCTGTATATTATGGCAATGATGTTTCTAACACTACCACTATTGTGCTGACGATATACAGGGCACCTGACGGTGAACTTAATATTTTTATCGACAATGTTTTGGGCGCGTTAGAATCATTTTTTGCACCGAACATAGATATACATAGTCTTGGCTGGTGATATTAACTTAGACTGCACCGTCGGTTCAGTTGGCAGGAAATATTTTGATCAACTATCCGACGTACTAGCGACCTTTAATTTGGCCAAGTGAAGTGGCCAACGAGGGTGACTAGTCATTCGACCATAATTGACCATATATTTACAAATCTCTCAGGAACCGTCTGTGTTCTGGATAATGTTATATCTGACAACAGGCTGGTTCTTTTTGAGCCAGATCGGGAAATAGTTTGTGATGAGCAGTGCTTTACCTTTAAAAGGAAATTTAATAATGAAGTTATTGAAGCCTTTTGTTCGTCACTTGCCGACGAGCAATGGGACGATTTGTATAACTTTGACGAACTTAATTTGGCTTTTGACAATTTTATGGCTATATTTCAATTCAAGTTCGACAATTTTTTCCCCTTACGTAAACGTTTACTTAAATGTGACACAAAGAATAAATGAATTACTAATCAAGTGAAGCAGTCTAGCTACCCTGTTTTGGACACAGCTTACAGAGCTGCTCAGAGGACTCATAGAGCCTTAGTGCAGGATACCAAACGTTATTACTATCAATCTAAAATCGATGCTTCCTCAGATTTATCTAGTGCCACGTGGAAAATAGTATCTGAAATGAATAACAAGCGTGTTACATGTGATAATATACGTATAAAACAATACGGTACCGTGTGTGAGGATCCAATTCAACTAGCTTCACTTTTTAATGATTATTTTGTTGATATACCTTTATCAATTGTTGCGGGCAATTCGTCGGGATCTGTAAGTGGAACTGATTCCTTGCCGCAGCGTTGTGCCTCAATGTTTCTTGAGCCTTTCACTGAAAGTGAGTTGTTGTTCCTTTTATCAAACAAAATACGGGCAAAGAGCTCCGAGGGTCCTGATGATGTTCCGGCGTATGTGCTTAAAGCAGTGATTTCTTTCAAATCGGGGCCCCTTACTTTTCTGGTTAATCTGTCTTTCAGCAGTGGACTCTTTCCGCACCGGTCGAAGGTAGGTAAGGTGCTCCCTATACCTAAAAGGCGCGATGCTCAATCTGTAAATGACTATAGACCGATAACGGTTTCTTCTAGTTTTGCTAAGATCTTCGAGTACTGTTTTTTAGAGCGCTTGTCAAAATTCATTAATAAATATAATATAATTAAGGAGCACCAGCATGGTTTCCGCAAGGGCAGGTCTACTAATACTGCCCTCCTTAGCTTTTATGATGGAGTGGTCAAATACATTTCTGCTGGAGAGTGTCCAGTTGGTGTTTTCTGTGATCTCACCAAAGCTTTTGACTGTGTGGATCACTCGAAGCTATTGCACAAGTTGTATTCATATGGAATTCGCGGCGTCGCTTATGAATGGGTCAAATACTATCTGAGAGATAGATGTCAATACGTAGCTATAAATTATAAGAGAGATAATCTAAATTATGTCTATAAGTCTTGCTGTAGAGACATAAATATTGAAGTGCCACAAGGTTATGTGTTGGGTCCTGTATTATTTCTGCTCTATGTTGGTGATTTGTGCTTCCCGGTTTCTGATGCATTGCTGACAATGTACGCGGATGATACAACACTGCTTGTTTCGGACAGGAATGACTCTGCTTTGCGGGGAAGGGGTCAGGAAGTTGTCGATGCCTTCAACACCTGGTGCATTAATAATTGTCTACATCTAAATATCGCTAAGACTCAAATGATTCGCTGCCATAACAGGCAAAATCAATGTCCACAACTTCAAATTACTATAGACAATCAGGCTCTAAATAGTATAGAAAAAATAACATTTTTGGGTTTAACCATTGATCAAAACTTGAATTGGAAGTATCATGGCGTTCATTTGACAAGTAAACTACATTAAATTTGTTATTTATTTAGAAACTTAAAAAGAATTTTACCTATAAATCAGTTAATTTCAGTTTATCATGCTTTAGTGGAGTCTAGATTAAGATATGGTATCTGTCTGTGGGGTAATTCTAGTGGTTTTCAAAATATTTTTATTGCGCAGAAACGGATCCTGAGAGTGATTGCTGGTGTGTCAGTCAATCACCCATGCCGAGAGCTGTTTAGGAACTTTAAAATTTTGACCCTGGGTTGTTTGTATATACATATATGAGTTACTGGTTTACATTTATTAAAATAGAAATAATTTCAGATTGGCACAGGATGTGCATAATCAACAAGACAGAATGATCAATTTTATGTTCCTTTTGCTAGGTGTGACGTTGTCGGCAAGTCACCATCATACTTTTGTTTGAGAGTTTTTAACAACCTTCCGAGTGATATTCGACTATGTTCTGGTCTGAGTGAGTTTCGCAGGCGCCTTGTTGGGTATTTGACTGACTGTGCCCTGTATACCGTTAATGAATTTTTTAATGTGTAATTTGTGTGTATTGTGGTTTATTATTTAACATGTTTTATTTTTGACTATGCTTGTATCCATTTTATTGATCTCTACAGCAATAAAGGACTATTATTATTATTATTATTATTACCTTTCCATTAAAAAAAATGTACTTTCCGAAGACTGCACTTATTTATAAGCAGCTAAATTTTTAAACATCCTGTATAATGTTACAGAGAAGAACTTCAAATGTTGTGTAACTACACAATATTAGCTCTGCGTCTTTTTTACTCTTACGTGACGTAATATCACTATAAAGTAAGATCGGTATCTGTCACTTTTTTTCTTTAATTGCGAATAACTCAGAAGGAATGGTATTTAGGTATAGGATATTACACAGGAAAATTTACCAAAGAAGCTGAATTTCTAATTTATTTTATAGCATCCTATTTAAAAAATCGAAGTTGATGCCCACTTCCGGTTAACCGGAAGTGATATTTATTCGAAAATATTTTCACTTGATAGTTCATATTCAACCATAACCAACTGCAAAATTTTGTTTTAAAATTCCGTTCCGTTTGTATGATACTTTTAATAGACCATTCTCACCAATCACCCTGTATAAATACTCTCAGCTTGGCTGTTATTTGGAATATTTTTAGACAGTCTGGAAAGCCAGTAAACCAAAATACGCCAATGTTCCATATTACTTTCCTGATAAATCTGTAATTAGATTAGATTTCATCACTCTGACAGGAGTAATAATTTCTGACGTGAATTCGCAAACATTATTCCATTAACTAACATCTCATTTAACCTCTTCGATGTTGTGTAACAGACGAGGCAGTCGATTTTTTCAGAACATACATTAAACGATTACATCGAAAAGTAATCTGCGCAATGTTAGCAATATCGCGAAGTTAGAGCCACAATAGCCAAAGCGCGCCCTCTGTACGGCTAGTAGACCGACAGAAACACTTTAGATGATGGAATAAACGCGTGTTCTTATCGCTGAACGGAAATGTAGAGTAAAATCGATAAATACTTAATAGGACGTAGTAGTTTCCAGCTGTAATAGTAGTCGTAGGAGCTAGACACTTTAGGAAAGCGGCAAAAATATATGTTTCGAAACGTTATTTGATAGCGCAATACGATGTCAGTCGTTTATGTATATTTATAACTAAACAAGGCGCCTTTTTAAAGCGTTTTCTATTAAATTTCAAGCATCGTTGAACATTATAGCCCTGGATATATTCGGAAATTGCAAATAGGGTGGGTGCTAGAAGGTATTTGCAATAAACGTAAGACATTAATTGGAATCAAGTCGTGTAGCGTTTCACGTCGAGCCACAGGGAACATCTGAGCAGCATTAATAATGTTTAAATTCGAAGTGGTAGCGTCAGAACACACGATTTTACAACCAGGGAATTTATATCGGGACTCCTGTAAAAGGGGTCGTCCCACTACGGGGAATGGCTTTCCATCGCGATAACTCGTCATGTTAATGCGGTTTGGAGGTGTCGCAAGATTGCCAATTTATCCTCAACGAATACACAGTTCCATTGTAAGACGGATCTGTAATTTACATAGAATTTGGAACCTTGAATCGTACGTTTCTTGATTCCCTCGAGAATCATCAACATAAAGGTTTTTTTTTCTGTATCCTCTTCTTTTATGAAACTTGGTTGTTAATATAGGTTTTTATAGCTAAAACAATGATTACATTACGTAGCCAGTGTGGTTACTGACAACTTTTGTTTAAAGGAAAAATCGCGGAGGAAACCGAATATCACTATAAATTACTGTACTAATAATTTTCAATTTTGCAAAAAGTTACGAGAAATATAATGTCGGTGTAAACTAGTCCTGGGTAATTTTGAAACCACAACAGCAATAGGTGGTCCTTAAAAGACCCGAAGTACTCTCTAAAGTTCTACTACAAAAGTCCTCGTTCGCAAGTCCAGGTGAAGATCTACGTGCTGGTTTTTGATACTTCTAAAATGCCGAACGGTAACTAGATTTTCGAGAGATAGCTTGGGGAACTCCCCGTCCATCTTTCAGGCCGAAATAATTGCATTCAGGCCTGTGCAGAAGATATTTTAAACTGCCCGCAACTAAACGGATCGGTAGAAAATTTTATCAGACAGCCAGGCTACCCTTAATAACAATAATAAAACATATTAAAATCAATTATGAAATTAAAGTAAGTAAGTATTATGAACTCGCATTACTTATTATTTGATAATGGTTATGTGGTACAAGAAAATTAATTGTTTATAACAGGTAATCGGATTATAAAAAATTGCCTTAAATAGAGGATTAAGTTTAGTTCTACACAACCCTACACGGTAATGACGTCATTTATGCGTGAATCAGCTATTTGGCTTTGTAAATTCAAGATAATTAGCTGCCTATATTTGCTTATTCAGAACATATAAAGGAAAACCCCACCTGGTGGTACCCGATCAGTTGAAACTCAACTTTGAGTCGAAACTTTATGCAGCGCTACTTTTGAAATTTCTGACGTTAGAGTGGTTGTAAAAGATTGTGTTTTTGTTGCAATAGTTTTCTTTTTGGAAAAGTTGTAACATAATGGACGCGACGAAAATAAGTCGATTGGTACTACATGAAGTCGCTATGAAGAATGATGAAAAATCGACTAAAAGTAAAAAAAGAGCAATGTATCGGTTTATACTTGATACATACGGGCTTGCTGAAGAAGATAAATCTAATAAAAATATTTAGTATTGGCTTGAACACATGTTTTTTCCAAGATATTTTCAATATTCGAAATCGTCCAATAGAACATCAAGTGTTCTTATAAAAAAACATATTAATGTTAATCTGTTTATTGCGATCGACCATCAAAAAAATGGGATATTCCTAAACAAGAATTTGGTACAACAAATAATGGCAAGATAGCTAGACGATTTTTTGCAACCCCTAAATTGTCATCTGAAATAACTGGAATCAATGAAGATTTAATTCATAAATTTGGAGTAATTTTAAAGACTTTGCCTTCTTGAGTACATAAAATTTTGTTTCATGGGGCTTCGGTCATTAATAACACAATTTTACCCATTGGTGTATTGTCAGAATTTCATACACAGTTTACGAGAAAATTTACAAGGAAGCATACAAATGAGGACTTGTTTTGTCGATTAATAGTAAATTCTGATCCATATTTAAATTTATAACATTTAACTGATTCTAGAAGAATCAGTTAAACCCATCGGAGATCGAAAATTCGACAAATGCCCGGCTAGATTTTTTTCGTTTTTTTGAAATATCTCGACTATTAAGAGAGATAGGACCGAAATGTCTTCGGTACAACACTCAGGGCGATGAGTACAATCTTTTCCACCCCTCGGAGATCGAAAATTCGACAAATGCCCGGTTAGAAATCTTTCGGTTTTTTTAAATATCTCGGCCATTAAGCGAGATTAGACCGAAATCAAAGGCGTCAATGTGCCTTGCTGGGAGTTTGCCCTCTCGTTTAGATTAACAAGGTGAACCTACTTGCCGAGGAGGAACCAGATACATCAAACTGTTATCGAGCTAGGTAATATTTATATGATGAAAATGTTGTCCAAAAAAATTTATGAAAATGTAACGGTCACAGCGCTCAAACGAGTTAATGTGCCTTCCTGAGAGTTTGTCCTCTCGTTTAGATTAACAAGATGAACCAACTTCCCCTGAGCGAAGCAGATTCATCAAAAGGTTCTCGAGAAAATATCGATGAAAATTTAGCCCTATAAGGCGCTAATGTGCCCTGCTGGGCGTTTGACCTCTCGTTTAGATTAACAAGGTGAACCCACTTGACGTGGAGGAAGCAGATACATCAAACGGTTATCGAGCTAGGTAATATTTATATGATGAAAATGTTGTCCAGAAAAATTTATGAAAATGTAACTGTCACAGCGCTCAAACGAGTTAATGTGCCTTCCTGAGAGTTTGTCCTCTCGTTTAGATTAAGAAGATGAACCAACTTGCCCAGAGCGAAGCGGATTCATCAAACGGTTCTCGAGAAAATATCGATGAAAATTTAGCTCTATAAGGCGATAATGTGCCCTGCTGAGCATTTGGCCTCTCGTTTAGATTAACAAGGTGAATCTACTTGCCGAGGAGGAAGCAGATCCATCAAACGGTTATCGAGCTAGGTAATATTTATATGATGAAAATGTTGTCCAGAAAAATTTATGAAAATGTAACTGTCACAGCGCTCAAAGGCGTTAATCTGCCTTCCTGGTAGTTTGTCCTATCGTTTCGGTTAACAAGATGAACCAACTTGCCCAACACTCAGGGCGATGAGTACAATCTTTTCCACCCCTCGGAGATCGAAAATTCGACAAATGCCCGGCTAGATTTTTTTCGTTTTTTTTTTAAATATCTCGGCTACTAAGAGAGATGGGACCGAAATCTCTTCGGTGCAACACTCAAGGCGATGAGTACAATCCTTTCCACCCCTCGGAGATTGAAAATTCGACAAATGTCAAATCAATTTGACTCGAATATTTTATAGTTAGTAAATGTTATTGGGAAAGATGATACTGCACTGGATATATCATCTGATCAAGCGATATCTATTTTTCGCATTTAAGGGTTGTATTTTAGGGTAGGTTTTACAAATGGAGTTTTTTTATGGATAATTTCAGATTCAGCATATCCAAAAGCATAAACTTGCTCAACTTTTAACGGACAATTTGTTAAAACTAAAGAGTAAACAATTTCGATCGCGTTTTTCGCATTGTGATCCAGTGTGCGGCGGGAGACAAACTCCTGGGATCCGCCCAAATGAAAAATAGACTTCGCGCGATAGTCTTTACTAGCAGAGGCAGGCTGGGGTTACTCACAATGATCTTAACTGGTCACTACTTACTGAATAAACACATGCTTTGTATGAGTCTAGTAAACTCTCCCTTGTGTAAAAACTATGGGAGAGCGGAAGAAACTCCAGCCCATTGCCTAGCTGACTGCTCAACAGCGGACAGGGTGAGCAGGCTATACTTTAGGAACGATCTATTAGATGACCTCGGAGTAAGTCAATTAACTCTTGACCAGATTGCGGACTTTTTTGTCTGGGTGCAAACTGGTTGAGAGGACTAATGGGGGCACAATCGGTCTCTCTTTTGGCCGAGTTTGTCTTTCGGAGTCGTTCCTTCTGTTGCAATTAAGAAAAATCATAGAAAAATTGCAGGGGATAATGTCAGAACATATTGGTGGAAATTAATGATTAGTGTTTAAGCCTATCAACAGATTTCGAAAAGAATAATAATTTTTCTTTGACTAATTACACCCCATACACCAATTTTCACCGGATGAAGTAAGGTTTCAACAAACAAATCATATGGTTTTTTAGTAGTCCTCATCCTCATATTTAGCGAGTTAACATATCCATTCGAATAAGATCATTATTCGCCAGGAAAAAGGTTTTTGTCACGAAATCATTGACCAAACGTTGGTCTTCAAGTATAGTTGATTTCTTTAATTTTTTAATAACAGGTCATGTATTATTGAAATAAATATAAGTTCTTTTTCAAAGTCGTATGGCCAGGTTTAACTTATACATTCACTTACTGTGATAATACCTGTATGGAATTTTTTAGTGCATTATTTATAACTTCTTATACATCGTCAACTAGCTCTTCCGTACGTTTTTTTCGGCCGACCAATACCTGCTTATTGACAGTTTCTTTGGCAGTGTACTTACTTTAAACAGTACTTATTTATCGGGTTTTCAAATCTTGATGCACACGATTTATTTTTCGTAATACCAATCCAGTATTATTAACGCATTAAAAATACATTGGTTTGAAACAGCGCCAATAAAACCTGCTTGTAGTAGAAAGATCCGGTTACTACAAATTTTACTGCACTATTATTGTTATTAGGCAATATATTCTTATGGTTATTAGATAAGTATTTATGTACGAGATTTAACTATTATCCTTTCGAAACATTGAAACAAGGACGGAAGAAAACGAAAGCTGCACATCGTATGGCCGCACCATTACCCTCTAATACGCTTACGAATAATTTGTAGCGCAAGTGCGGTCTCCGGATTCCCAAATCCGGGAATCTAACCGTTTCAAGTGCTTCCGTTTACACTAAGACGATTACCGCCTTAATTCTGTCGGGGATAGTGGATGGAAAAGATGGTCCTTTTCCAAGACGAAATGTAAAACGCATTATCCCCTATCAGGGTGACGTTATTTAATAATTCCCACCATTCTATTCCGAGTATAGCAGGATCAATTTGAATTCTATAATTCTAGAATTTTATAATTAGTTTTGATTGATGAATCTTCTACCAAATTTGTTCTTATTATTTATTTTTAAAGTTCAAAACTCCGTTGTCTTTACACCTAAAAGCTTTTGTTAAAATTTGTTATATTTAATCGTGAGATAATCGAGGTCTTCTATTTCATCTAAAAGCCCAACAATGATCTTAACGCTAGATTTAAATCTAATATGAATACGTCATCATAATTAACTTCCCTTTCGTCACCTAACACCGCCTAATTATTTCCCATTAAAAGATAATAACATGCTAGTAACTCCCTTTGGCGCTTTCTTGCGACTAAATTAGCGCAATTAGCGTTGAACGTTGCGAAGACGTAAATTGCAACGAATTTAGCGTAGAGAGTAGGATTTCCGCTACACGTTCCGTAGCGAATTCTTTTCGTATTTTATTTTGCAGTGTCATTACAAAGTTCGCTAATTACCACTGAACACCGATGGTGAGGACTACTCAGTGAAAGAAGGTAAAGAGTTACAACTGGTGAAGGTAGTAACGTATAATGATTGTATGTACTTCGTGTAATTACAAGTTACAAAGAATTAACGCCAGAACATGATTCAAAGCGACCTATACCCGACGCACTTTGATCTACTCTATTGACAATTGTAAAACTATAGGAAAGTAAATGTAAATTACCTTCTAACATCTGTCCGTGTAACTAATTTGATACGAAGTGAAATAAAGACCAAAATGGGATTTCCCCGTAATAAAATCAATACATTTGCAACGAGAAACATAACTAAAATAGCTCTAGTGATCTATTTTTGAACAGTCGACCATTACGATGGGCAATAACGCTCCTATATTTCATCTCTGGGATGGACACGGGCGTGCGTCATCTATATAATTTCTTCTAAGCGCATATAAACCGAAAAGATAAGGAATGTCCTTATTTATAGCATTTCCCCGGCGTGCAATATATTACGCTCAGTGGGTCACAGCGAAATTTCAATTTTTCCGAGGTGGCTGCGGCAATGGCTGAGTCGCTATCAAATTCGTTTGGTTTTCTTTTTTCTTCTTCGTTGCTGATGTACAATTTATGTTCGGAGACGCAGTGATGGTGGAAAACGCCTGACGCTTAGTTTGGTTGACCGGATACCAGGGGTATCCTTGTATAATGTAGAAGATGCCGTGCTTGAATATTAAAGTTTAAAATATGGCCTCAAACAAATTTTTGTTATTGGAAGAAGTTTGTGGAAGTTCATGAGAATGGCAATAGATGTCAGGCTATAAATATAGCCTAACGTTATTGATTGATGAATAAATTTTATCACGAGAAACCTTTTAGAATAGAATTGTATCTGGTCATATCTTTAACTGAAACATTTTTATTTTAATTTGGTTTCTTAATATTCTACACACATTACTAACGATAGATTGCAGTCATTTCATCACTTTGCTGAATTACTCTCTAAGGAACGAAGGTAAAATACCTATCAGAATGAAAAAGTCATTGCTGATATTAAGCCAGGAAAGCTCTACTACACACTTCCCTGGCAGTAAGCAAGCAGATTCGGCAGAGACAACCCCTAGGCACCAGGAAAATCAAACCGGAGGAATGGGAAATCGTTAGGCGAATCTGCACAAGACAACGCATGGAATGGGCAACAAATACCTTTCAGCCCTACAAATCACCAGGACTGGATGGAGTTTTCCTCGTGCTCCTGCAGAAAACACAGGAAGGGGTAATACAGCATCTCGTAAACATAACTAGAATCAGTCTGGCGTTGGGATATGTACCCAAGAACTGGAGAAGGGAAGAAGTCACCTTCATACCAAAAATAGGGAAGGAAGACTGGGACTGACCGCAAATCCTTTAGACCTATTTGCCTGGTATATTTTCTATTGAAAGCAATGGAAAAAGTAATTATATAAAAAATGGAGGTTATAGAGAAAGTTCTGCTTCACACAAGTCAGCACGCATACACGCATGAATAAGCGAGGTAGTCTCCACAAGGACAGCTGAGACAACGGTAGGCCAACACACTACGAAGATCAGAACTACCCGTGGAACACCGCAAGGCGGCACTTGCTCGCCTTTGATGTGAAGCCTGGTGGCGGATGAGCTTCTTAACAGGCTGACTGGAGAGGATGTCAGAGCTTCCCTCTGGCACAATCTTCCTGGTCTGATACATTCCAAGAAAATTTCTTTGGAAATTTCAACAAGGAGAAAGCAAAAACTATGCTAGAACTAAACAGGAACAGACTACGCATTCTCACAGGTTTCCTTACGGGGCATTGTCACCTCGGGGAACACATGAAGAGGATAGGTCTGAAACAGAACAGCGACTGCAGGTTTTGCGGGGCGGAAGATGAATGTCTGGAACACCTGACACTCAATTACCTGCACAGTAATTGAAGAAATTCGCGCCAACTATCTTGGCAAAGGCGTTATAGACGAGGAAGAAATACCCTCTCTTTTACCTCATGTAAGGGGGCACAATAGACCGACGGTCGCAGTGCAATATCACCATATTATCTAAATCTAAAATTTAATAGCTCTACTCACATTATATTATACAAGCTTCTTGAGAGATTTATTTACAACAGGATTGGGCTTAGCATACTTGAGGCAATCCCGATAGAACAGGCTGGCTTTCGCCCAAAAAGAAGTTGCACGGATCAGACAGGTTATCAAAAGAAGCTAAAAATATCAGCTGCTTTTATAGACCTCTCAGCAGCTTATGACACCGTCTGGAGTCACGATCTCCATAAAGTTATTCAGATAATCCCATACAGAAAAATCCTTCTGTATGGGATTCTGGTCTGCTTCAAGGATCTGTGCTCGTTCCATTATTATTTGATCTCTATATCTCTGATATGCCTGATCCCGAAAGTTTGGATATGCGGCTGACTGGAATCTGGCAGTGAGACATCGAACCTTTGAAGAAATTGAAACTATCTTAAAAGCAGATCTTACTATAATGGGAGAATACTTCCGGAGGTGGCGACTGAAACTAAACCCCAATAAGACAGAGACAACTTTGTTTTCATCTACATATATATGTAACAAAGAAACAAATAGACAACTCTAGTTCTACCTGCTTCTGCTGCAGTTTTGCGCATTTCAGCACTTGGACTAACATTTAGACCAACCCAATCATCTTTGCAACAAATACGCAATTTGATTGACTCATGAGAAGGTGATTGAACAGAGACTCGACTTCCACATTGCCAAAATCTTTATATAGATGGGACAAGATTCCATCTCCAAACTGTGATTGCGAGGCAGCCAGGCAAACTGTGCGTCATATCGTGATGGAATGTCCCAACAGGGCGTATTGGGGATCTCTCGATGCTTTTCTGGTCACAACTGGCGATGCAATTAATCATGTATCATTTCTCAGATAGGATAACAAAAACAAGCATGATTTCTTCAACATTTTACAGCGTCATAGAAGCAGAAAGGAATCTTCATATTACGGCGAAAATAAATGTAATCAATTAATAACTATTCGCTAGCTTAATAATTAGAAAAGAAGAGTTAAAAGGCCATGAAACTTATATATGGAATAACAACTGATAAATGCTAGAACCGGATGTATGTATTACAAACTTCAATGAACCGCATGTTCAGCTCTTGCACAAAGACGGTGTCTATTGCGATAGAAGCCTGACGATAAAAATAAAACATCAATACATCAATTACAATGGACATAGAGATTGTGGTGAAACTTCAAAAGTTTATTTAACAAAACAAATATACTTAATCTCCTGGAATGAGAGAAAGTCACACAACGAACTCCTTGATATTATTGAAACAATATCATAATTCTCAACACAATCGCAATACAATTACCTAAAGCTCTTCCCTTAATCATCGTGTTTATGCAAGTTCGAAGGTCACCAGTCCCAAAACTTACTTATTGCCATTGTTAATGGAGCGTATTCGAGTTCAGTACACAATTCCTAAACGCCAGCGTGACGGCTTAGCGGCGCCACCAGAACTTACTCTGTAACCTCTCTTGTGAGAGTCCCATATATACACAGGAGCGAAAATACAACAACGGTTGCTAGAGAGAGAATCTAACACAGCGTGAGTCTCATAGTTTTGCAATTACTTTTACGTTAAAATATCGCTACTATCTAGTACGTGGAGGGTGTAAATCTGAAGCTTTCGTGTAAGGTTTCTGGTTTTCCTATTGTTATTCTGATGCTCTTTTAAGGCAGATCGTAGTTTATATTGTGTTCGTGTGAGAAACCGCAATATATATGTATACGAGGAATTAAATTAATAGATGAACGATTTATTTTACTGACCGCAATAGGTTTCAGCCTAATCTGTGTGAGTGGCTATTTTAGTTTAGTTTAGCGATCGAGGATTGTTGTAAGTATAAAAAAAATCGTCGATTCAAAGGAGATTCTTCACAGTAAATTATCTAAGAGTACTACAACGATTGTGGAGCAGAATTCGACGAGTTCGACCGGAATATAGAGAGCCAGGCAGTTGGTTTTGGTTGCAAGACAATGCACCATCGCACCAAGCCACCACGATACGTGAATTCTTGATTTGGCTTCGTGCGACTTCTGACTATTTTGCAAACTGAAATTTGCGATGAAAGAAAATCGTTTCGATACTATCCATAAAGGCCATTCTAGCCGATTAGTATAAAAAATGTTTCGAAAAATTTGTTGAACGTTTCCTGCGTTGTACTGACTAGAAGGAGAACTATTTCGAATAAATAAGAATAATATTATTTAATCGATTAGCATTCTAGCCTTCTATGACAAAATTCAAATCAATAACTCCGAATAACTGTAGGCAAAAAAATATAGATGGAATCACAAAATAAATGAACTTGTTCCAAATTTCTTTCCTTTAATTTTATATAAACAATCTGTTAATAATTCAGATATGATCAATTACATTATATATAATGTAAGAGACCGTTGCGACAAGAACATTAATAGTAATCTACAAAACAGAAACCGTAATTCATGTTACAAACGAACCTAATTCCATTCGCCTCCAACAGTAATTGCCCAGTCATTTAGATTATTATCGCTTAGAAATACAATAATTTTTCGAGGATTTTTATTACATTTTTCTAAAAATATGCCGTCATTATCGGAAAACATATCTAATTATCGCGTTCACGGAAGAAGAATAATATTATTTCATCGATTAGCAATCTCTTCATGACAAAATTCAAATCCATAACTCTGAATAACTTTAGGCAAAAGAAATTATAGATGGAATCACACAAATAAATGAACTTGTTGGAAATTTATTTCCTTTAATTTTACAATCTGTTAATAATTCAGATATGATCAATTACATTATATATAATGTAAGAGAGTTTGCGGACAAGGCATCTACAAAACAGAAACCGTAATTCACTCGAACCTAATTCCATTCGCCTCCAACAGTAATTGCCCAGTCATTTAGATTATTATCGCTTAGAACGACATAATTTCTCGAGGATTTTATTACACTTCTATATCGTCATTATCGGAAAACATATCTAATCCTTATCGTTCCCGTTCACCCCAATTCGATATATCCTCCGTTGCCTTGCGGCCCAAAAAAACTTTACACAACATAAAACGAGTTTTCGGCCGAGACATCAAAACTTTTATATCATTTTACGGACCCGTACAGCTGGAAACTTGTAAACTTGACGTCTGGTCCTTACTAATAAGTTCTAAACACGCTAGTCTACACGCTGGTACAGTGCTTAACGCGTACGCCAGGTGTTAAATGACGCTAATTTTAAATTGTATCTGCTGGCAAGTTGACTGCGATCTGTGCCCTAGTAAGCTAAGTTCGCTCGTTTAATATCGTTTCGAATTTGTTTCCTTTTTTTGCTTTAGTTTGGTACTCGAGATACTGCGTCGGAGCTCGCTGATAGAACCTATTAAGACGGTATACTACGAAAGCCTGCAGTTATTAAATTAGAAGACGTAGTTCGTTAAAAATTCTTCGCGTTTCACTTAACTAACGAAAGGAATAGGTGCGCTAGTTGCAGTATTAATTGAGATTGGAGTTTAGGAATTGGTATGTGCAGTTTATTTCAAAAGTAATATCTCATATTTAATAAGTTTGTAAAGGAGATTAATTCTGAGAAATAATTTACATCCATTACTGTATTGACAGTTGATGAGTAGACTTGACAAACAGCCCAATTAATGCTGAACACAAAACAACTACTCAGATCACAGTACGAACTGCACAATACTAAAATTAAGATTCAACAGATTCTGATAAGTAAATATAAAAATCAAAGAAATCGATGTTAAGTATCGGTACTGTTTGTAATAGACTATCCTACGGTAGTGCTTTATTACACAGCACTCAAATCTTCCTAGATTTTTTCATGATTTTTTGCTAAATTTAAGTACTACAGATGGTATATGAAGATATATTATGATGTGTACGCCTAACAATATTAAAAATAAAATGAACTATATCAGAAAATTCACATCTTGGAAAGGAAAGGCTTTGACTGAATCTAAGTACTCGGACGTATTGCAAAAATCTAAGAAGCCAATCTTCTGAATGAAGGTGACAAGTCACCTTCAATATCAGTGCTCCTTCATCAGAGTTATTGCTCTTACATGACAGCTTGATAACAATATATAAAAATATAGATCCCAAGTATGAAGTTGATGTTCACTTTTTCTGGAAATTGTGTGGCTCTTGCAACAATGATGTCTTGTTGTTAAAAGTTAAAGAAAATAGGGGAAGCATAGGGGACTTTAGACGAGCATTGTATGTATATTATTTAAACGTGTCGATAGCCGCAGTGGTTAGGCAGCTGACTATCGTTGTGGTCGAACGATAGGAGCCGGTTTTCAATTCTCTGGAGTGATTAAAACCGCAGCATTATGAAAGGCGATATAATGCTGTCACAAAGCCATTTGATCACAATTTACACACACAAAACTACACCGCGAGTTGCTGTCATAGCCAGATAAGTGATACAGTTTACGCAGTCACTGCAACTAAGCACCATCAGCATAAAAAAATCCAAGTTTCCACGACCATCTCCATACTGATTTTTAGAATACACCTTCTTTATTCTACCGTAACGAATTGTTGCTTACTACACAATAATTTATATAAAAATAGGAATTTAGCAATGGGTATTCCAGACTCTTTTTCCGAAAGCACTTCAAATTAAGTCGCAAAAAATATTGTTATTGTTTCAGAGATACTACTACAAAGTCGTAATTTTCCCACTGAAATTGGTATAACTGCTTCGTATACCAAAGCACTCTTTTAATCTTTATCGAAATTTGAATTCTTTAAGACTTAGAATAAAGCTCTGGCTTGTTTAGTGAGAACACAGAATTTAAAATCCACGCTACTAAATCTGCTATTTTTGTTTAATAAATTGAATTACTTAGTAACTATTATGGTTTTTACATAAAGGCACCAATTGCAGATGTTTTGGAATTAAGAATGAAACATTAATGGAGTTACGACCAAGAAATAAAAAAAGTGTGCCGTTCTTCGTTAATCTCGTAGAGAACAGAAATAAATTACAATGTGTCAATCTAATCTTAATGTTATTTAAAAGACAATGAACTTCTTCAACAGTAACCATCCAAAATTGAAAATGTTAAATCTTGCAATGCTATAAAAATCAATAAGGTCAGTACTTGTGTTATTCGCTAACTGGAAGAAAGTAGCAAAATATGTATTGGTATTAGAAACATCAGTCAAGTGTTCAAGACAAGCATACTCAGTGGATGTTTTAATATTCAAAGATCTAAGATAAGACCACAATTTTCTATGAGATTATCTTTTATGAGACTTAGAAACAGAATTCAAATATGTAACTTTGTTTTTCCATTCTAACCATTTGGACAGCAAAGTTTCTGAGACCTTCATACCTATCCCAGTCTCCAACAGATTTAGAAATCCTAAATTATCGAAACAGTTCATTTCTAGGTTTAGTAATTTTAAGTTCTTAAGGTATTAGAAGGAGAAGAAGCACAGAAGGCTAAACTGTTATCAGATATAAGATCTGCAAATAAAGTCCATGATAAAGTCACTAATACAGCGTTAGATATAAAAATGGGGTCGAGCAATGTACTGGAAAAAACGGTGACTCTAATGGATTCATTATAACCTTAGCTAAACCATATGACTCGAAGCGTGCAAGCAGAGGATTATCCAAATGCAACTGATCTACATTAAAATTACCTGCAGGCAAGAGGTAGTCTACAATTGGAAGAATACAAAAAAAATATTGTCATTTTGTTATTTCCAATAACAAAAGTTTTGTTTAAATATTTAATTCTAAGTAGAATGCATTCTAAGCTGTCATTAACGGGGAAGACAATATTAAAAACATGACAATCAACTGTAGCTTTGATATAAAGAGCTACGCCGCCACCTCTTAGCTTCTTCTATCCTCACGAAATACCTGATAACCCAGCAAAGCAATATCTGTATCACTAGTAATAGAGGATAGCCACAGTCTTGATAACCAAGAAACATCAAAGTCACCATGCAGGACCAGCATATAGAATTCATTAAAATCAGCCAACAGGGAACATTAATTCATGAACATGCAAGAAGAAGGAATGTATTCTTTTACAAATTAATCAGTAACGTTTTTGATCTTCTAAATGCTGTCTATAACCTTCATGTGAAACCGTTGACATATTAATATAAAATGAAAATATTAATGTTAACAAGTGCTTATAGCAGAAGGCAAAATTTGCTAAATGGTATAGAAGAAGAAATACGAAAGAGAAAGAAAGAATAAGATATATCAAAGATGGTTGAAGAGGAGGCAGTTTGGACCAAGCGAAAGATGACATAAATTTAAAAATGACTTCACCAGAATATGAATGATGAATGATAGCAACTACGTAGATGAAGTCGTTTTGTGGTCAGTTGTGGTTATTTACAGGACTACCACTGCAGCTTTTGCTTTGATCATATGACTTTCTTACTTTGTGTTAATTATGCCCCAAGAGCGAATGGTAGCTAACTCGAAGATTTTAGCGAAATCTTGAAAAAAATGCCCTACTGCTCTTGCCTTTGCATCTAGCTCTAGCTCTTCAAAATATCAACTCAAACCTCCACATTTAGTTCAAACTCGAACTATTATCTAGTAAAAAGTTGCAACAGGACATTCTAATATGACGACCAAACGGTAATACTGTTGTTTGGGATATTTAAAGGACAACGAGAATGAATATTTTTAAGGGCATTAACTTGAATTTAATTGGAATCCTGTACGAAGATTTTTAAACTGGAATTTCGTTCTTCATTAAAAAGGTGATACATTTCAAATCGATATTTTTTTGTTTATGATTACGAAGGAAAGTAGAAAGATTAACAAACAAAAGTACTTAATCCAACCAATTAATAAGAGTCTTATCAGACGCAGTCAAAGTAACAATTAGCGAAGATGAATTGGTGTAGATCTTCGCTTTCAACGAAGTACGCTACTAAGAAACATAAACTCATTATTCAAAAGGCCGCAACTTCTACTCACCTCGGGGAGTCCAAGATGCGGTATAGATGAAAAAAAGTTTACCAAAGTTTTCGGCGCTTACATAGCTCTATCCTCCAGCCATTTCGGTGCCCGTAAACGTGAAGATATTAGCATATCGGAGTTTATTATAAATTCTGTTAGTCAAGCCTGATATAATCTCAATTAACTGGATTCGCTGGTATCTTTATTAATAAGTAAATAAGTGGGAAAGTGGATAGTCTTGGCTTAATTTTGCAGTTTAGGTATTATAATATCTTGGTTTTTATGGGAATTACTGCAGAATTTTCAAAGTCGTAAAGATTACTTCACTGTTTACTTTGATAAGTGACGTTTTTAAAGGCTTTTTTTGTCTGTTCAAGTAACGAAGAAAAATGTACGTCGACATCTTAAACTCACTACTAAGATTATTAAATTGTATTAAGAAATTATATCCAACAAAAGAAAACACTTTCTAAAACAACGACTACTAATTCCGTTGGAAAATTTAATTACGAGCTTCGCTGAGTTATTATTCGATAATCGCTTTATAATTTCAACCCGCCATCATCCCTCCCTGCCGTTGTCTTAATTTCTCCCAACGTATTTCCTTCCTTTGAATAACTCGAAGAGTACATAGCCTTCAGTTCAATACTTCCGAACGAAGAACCGCCTGAGCTCAGAACACAAACGTCTGTGCCCCCTCGTACCGACCGAGCAATCAGCTTAATCCATTTTCTCATGTTCAGGAGAGTCTGTAATACAGCTAGCAAGTTAATATAGATATATACGGTGAAAAGAACGTAATATTACAGCGTTTGGATAGACGACAGCCGCGAGGATGTATGTATAAGGAATAAGAGCAGTCGAAAGCATGTTGATGAACGTTAAAGGTAAATTAATTACATGTTTACCAATTAAAGTAAGAGGAATGAAGACGCTTACAAGAACCGACACGTGTCAGGATGTAGGTATTCATTGATTTTTCGATTAATGTTTTTTCCATTTTTAGATTTTTTTATATTGATTAAAACATGTAAGTGTACATACTTGAAAAAAAATTAAATTAAAAAAAAACATCGTTAATTTGGTTAAATAGAATAGATATGTGAACAGGGGGAATGGATTTGGAAAAAACAATTAAGATGAGGCCAACATTTTGAGACACCATTTTATCTTTAAAACTAATATTGATAAGTGCTATTTTATGTCAAATTTATGTTGTATTGCTTTTTGAAAAGGATAAATTCATCCTGGATAAAATCAGGAACTATGGTGTTAGTTGTATCAAAGACAAATCCAAAATAATAGTTCGTAAACGCAGGAAATAAGAAAGCTTAATTTCGGCAAAAGAGGACGCTATTTACAAAAAATAATATGAACCTAGAGAGGTTCTATTAATGTTGTATTGAAATCACCCACAGACTAGTCGTTTGTCTCATCGATTGGGCTAGAAATCCAGGAGTTATCTTGTTGAATTTGTGGCCTCTTTACACTAATGAAGCTCAGCTTTTTGATGTTAGCTTCATAAATCCACTACAAGACTTGCGGACTGACAACACGTCCACATTAAAAGCCGAAGCTTCAGATATGGTCACTATACGTGCCGTATCAAAATCAGCTAAAATAAGGTATTGAGAAAAAGTTAGCTCAAGAAGTACCAGCAGCAAAGAAGGATCTCTTAACGCAAGGAAAAATACTGAAAAAGGGAGAAAATAGAAAATTAGTAGAGAAGAATGCAGCACTGTAGCACTTCATCCAAAAATATCAGAATGTGTTTCAGATATTTTTGTTCTTGTTCCTTGGTATAAAATAAAGTGACACCCCATGAATTTTGGTTAGCCCTAATGTATTGTACTGGATTTAATTATGTTTTGAAGGAGATGCTTTCCCATGATGTGGTAATATCCTTAACCCTTCGGTTGACAGGTGGATTCAGAACCACACCATTCGACGGGTTGGGTCTCTCAAACACAATTTTTTTTAAATTGTTTCCCCTAATAACACATTAATAGCCCCAGTTTCTAGTATGCATTTGTTAACCAGGTCTATTTTGCACTACTAAGAGTAAAAATAGTTGTGAAAAAAACAATAACTTGGGAGTTTCCATTTATCAAAAAAAAATTACATGTAATGCAAGTTTTCAAAAGAAGTTATAAATTGAAAAAACGAAAAAGGCAATAACAATCTCATACACTTACTTGTAAAGTATATGGCTGAATAAGTGTAAAAAAATATAAAATATGTGTATATAAATTTGATACACAAACTATTGAATGGACAATTTCGTTAATTACATGATTTGTGTTCCAAACAAATACAGGACCCACAAAACTTGCACGAATATCTTGATTTTCGGTCCTTGCAGAGTTTGCACCTTCTTCGACCAGTTGAAGTCGTACGTCTTGTGCATCTTCGTCTTCTAACTTAGATGCTTCAGAAACGTGTGGGGTTGGTACTTCATCGTAAAGTGCCAGTAATCTAATAATTTCCCTTTCATAAGCACCCATCTCGCCCAAGAAAAGTAATAAACGTAGAAATTAGGGGAAGGCCCTAAAAATATTTTATGTCTAAAAACGACACAAAATTAATCCCTTAAGAGACTTACACGAATACACGGGTTGGGTCTCATAGGCCCAAAGCCCTTCTGGCAGCCAAACAACAGATGATGAAATTAAGACAAATTAAGGAAAAGTTAGGAAGGTACCAAAAAGCTAAAGTAATTAAAAAACAGTCCCAGCCCGTCAACCGGACGGTTAGTAAAGTGTGTAGAGTAGAAAGAAAGCCTCCTTGGGGATCTTAATTGAAGTATTGAAGATGGGTCAAATCCACACCAAGATATGAGTTGGTGTTACATATTTTACTTTAGTTTTCCATTCATTATCACCTTTGAAAGTAAGTCCATTCACACTGCAATAACTTTCGCTATCTTTGGATTTAGAATGTGCAAAAAGGTAGCGTCACAGCCGTATTTCACGCAGCACACTTTCACTCTCTGTCCTATTAATCATAAGTTTTGCGGTCTTCGATTTCTTCACGGTTTCGTACCGCCCAAATGATATTGATTAGCTAATACATCATAATTTTCCTCGCCACAACATGCACCATCTCTTGTCGAAAGGGCGAACTGTAGATATTTTATTTAAACGTCATCATAAAAATATTTTCTCGTAATAAAATATATTTTTCGAGAATTTCCCATATAAAGAAATATTTACTCCCATGTTGACTGTTTATTATTTACTATAATGAACCTTGAACACTTGAAGACGGAATTACTATCTGTTTCGTCCTCGAGTAAACGAAATAACCAACTGCGTCCGCGGTGATGAAGTAAACAAACATCCACCTCGCATTCATTACACAAACAAACACCATCTGCCTTAATTCAGTCGAATAAATCTTCCTTGACGTTCTTTCGGTTATTTTTTTTTAAAACGACCATGCGCAAATAGGAGGCAATCAAGTGGTTCCGATGGGCATTCCGCAGGATACGGCCAGAGGCATTCTCATACATCACTTCAGCGCTACTGCCAACGAAATGCAGGAGAAAAAAATTATCCCGAATAACAACACAAACAACGGATATATCTACATATAGAGGTTTTAAAAAATAAATCTCGAGAGTGGAAGACTAGAATATCGACTTCGGTGAAATTACTGTTTGTTGAAACAAATGTTAAAATGCTAACGTTGGATGTTTGCAATTTAGTTTATTCAGCGAGTTTATTTTATTTTAATAACTGGAAAATTAACCTCGCAGGGATTCAACAAATATTTCTAATGGAAGGTAAATCCGAATAGAGAGATAAATTGAAAATGTGAATAATCGATCTTTACCGGCATTTATTATAAATTATTTTATAATGTAATGGCATGCTTTCAAACTCGGATTTGGTAGAACGTACTTTTTAAGTGCTACTTGGATTAAATATAATTATAATGCATCAATTTATTTTTAATGATACGGGAATGCACGTATAAAATTTGCTTTTATATTTAGGCGATTATTTCAACATTAAACATAATATTTATCGATAAATAATAATTACACGAAAACGATATTATTGAATATTTTG